>JARFJB010001224.1:865000-947500 GCA_036346205.1 Vesta saturnalis
CGCGTCCCCCACGTGGGCATATAAAAAAGTGAAAGGTGGGTTTTCCCCAGAAAATCCAAGATGGCGGCGCTAGTGCCGCCATTCTACTTGTACCCTTCCCAATTCAGCAATAAAAAATGGGGGTTGACATTAAAAAAAATGTCAGTGACGTCATATCTTTTTCCTGACACACTCTGTATATTTCACTTTTACGTAACAACATTCTAAATTGAAAATTAAAATCGACCGGTCCGAGCGTTTTTTTCCTAAACTCCCATTCGAATTTTAATTGAATTTATCCGCTACCTACTTTACGAAAGCGCTGTGTAGCATAATACATTCTCAAATACAAAGTGTACCAAGTAATCTCATACATCATCGATAAATGAGATTTTCAAAATTATTTCATTGCACACTTCACTTTTTAAATTGAAAATTACAATCTGGTGGAGTGACAATATGTTTTTACACGGTGTTTGAAAAGTATCTTTAAATAACAATGTCAATATATACTGCTTGCATAAAAATTGCAACACCTAGAATTTGTTGAACGATTTTATTGAAATTTTCGTCAACGATGTCCTTCATTAGAACAAACCAACGATTAAAATTTGAATAAAATCTAGCTAGTAGTTTTTTTTGTTTTTTCCTTTGCACTTAGTAACAATAAATTTGAAGAAATAAACTAATCAGTGTGTAAATAACTGTCAATTTTGCAGATCGTTTGTTCACAATTTCGTTCTGAACTTAGGAACAATGACAAGTGTACGTCAACATCAACATTTTTCCCAATTGACTGATTTTGAACGTGGCCGTATTATTGGCATGAGAGAGACTTTCGCTAAGAGAAATTGCTTGTCGTGTAAATCGAAATGTTACAACGGTATTGAGATGTTGATTCAAATGGTCCGAGGAAGGGGTGCAACAACTTCGCCCCGGGATCTGGCCTCCCCGCAGGACTACAGATCGCGAAGAACCTCGCTTAAGACTTTTGGCCACAAGAGACAACTCGATCGATCGCAAATGATTGGATGAGAGGTGTAGGACCCAGAATGTCAATGCCATCTGTTTATCGCTGGATAAGGTCTTATGGGCTGCGTTCATATCGTCTATTTTTATGTCTTCCTCTTACACCACTTCACCGTCTACGCAGGCTAGAATGGAGCAACGAAAGAGCGAATTCGGCGCAAGAATGACAGCGAATTGTGTTTAGTGACGAGTCCCGGTTTTGCTTGTGGGCCCACGATGGTCGTAGGAGGGTCAGACGGATGCGTGTAGAACGTAAAAATCCAACATTTGTTGTGGAACGCACCTCAGCCCTCACACAAGGAGTGATGATATGAGGTGCAATATGTTACGGTAGCAGATTACCCTTGGTCTTCATTGATGGCAACTTAAACGCCGCTGATTATATTGCCAATGTGCTAGAATCCGTTGCGCTCCCATATCTTCAGGGGCTGGAAAATCCCATTTTCCAACAGCCCTCATACGACAAGGGCTACAACACGTTTTTTGGAAGAAGCTAACATTGCCGTCCTCCCATGGCCTGCCTGATTTGTCGCCCATTGAACATGTATGGGATGAGGCCGGTAGACGACTGAGTAATTTACAACACCCTCCAGATAACTTACACGATCTCTGGCTACGGATTCAAGAAGCTTGGGTTAATATACCACAGGCAGCTATAGATCACTTAATTGATGGCATGCCACGCCGTGTAAATGAGTGCATTACAAATCGTGGCGGAGCAACTCATTATTGAAAAAAATATTTTTAATTTTTGTTCTTTTTTTTCAAATTTTAATCGTTTGTTTGTTCTAATGAAAGACATCGTTGACGAAAATTTCTCAGTTAACAATCCTTACGTATTAATTTTTTTTATTCTATTTCTAACGTTACAATATTCTCTCTCAGTTATTAGTCAAATTGGGGAACTATTTATCTTAACTCTTAACTAATTCTTTTTATAGTTTCATCTTTGCTGAACCAATTTTATATAAAATGACACAAGGCAATATTTAAAATGTTGAATCTATTAAAAATAGTTATTAGGTACATCTCAAGTAGTTCAAAAACTATAATTACGGTAAATGAATGAGAATGCAAATTCACTTCCACGTAATGAAGAAAACATGAGGAAAAATTGAAATTGACAATAGCAGTTTAATTACCACCAATTCTATCATCATGAATGACTAAATAATTCTTCAGTGGTTAAAACTAATTGTTAAGGTCCAATTTACCATTTTACGGCCTTCTGTTAATTTGACATTTGTGGTTGTTTATTTATATTTATTAGTACTCACGCACAACAACCATTTGTCTATCCTCTCAATTTTGCATTTATAATTAAAACGCATCACAGTAATATCCCAATAAAAAGCACCTGAACCTTTGAACTACCGTTCACCCTATGCGCTGTAAGATGATTAATAGATGCCACATCGAAGAATAATTATTTAAATATCCTTATGCATATGTAAATTACAACAAAACTTTAATCAGCTACCGCCTTTATGATAACAATTTTATTTTGACAAGTTGCCGATTTATTTTTATCTTCATCAGGATTTTCTGATTTTTAATGAAAAGGTAGGTCATGGGGCTTTTAACTTTTTAAAGTAACAAAAGAAAGATTCGAATGTGCTTTTTTTTTGTTTGAAACCGATGATCATCGTTTATTATCTGCTAAATCATCGCCTCCATTTATATATTGAAACGAGACGTAATCCTGTCTATCCTTTGTATAATTGTCGCTCCACAGGAAGTAATTATGTTTTAAATATATTCTCGAGCACATGTGGTTGCAAGACGTATTTTCTGCATTCGTTTGGTACGCGAAATTTAATAATTGTCTTAGTTCCCTGTAATTCTCGTTTTGTACTAGTTTTTTTTCGTGGTTTATGAAATGCTATTTCAAAGGATTGGATAGCGTGTAATTAAAGCTTTATCGTCATGTGTGTATGGTTAATGGAAGCAGGTAGTTTGATAACATTTTAAAGATTGTAAGAAAGATTTATGTTGATTGTTCTTTTTTTTTTATTATTCGCATTTTAACGTTTATGTTATCTACAAATTAGTGAAAAAAGCAAAGTTATGCATGCTATTTTTATATAAGTATTGAACTTTTCCGGAGATAGTTGCATCACTCCATTTATTATCTCTCAATAATAATTGGAATAGTTTTGTAGTTAAACTATTTACCTAGTTAGACTTTTTCAACGCTGAATTTCATATATGGTCGGGCCGGGGAGAGGTATCTTATGACTCATCTTTTAGTAAAGCATGGTTTAAGATTTTAAAAACGTATGTCGTTATTGGTTCATATAGTCAGTAATTTTGAATACCAGCAAAATATCGTCAATGTTTCTAGGTCAAAACACGATGCGATTATACGAAACGAAATACGAAGAATAATTTGAGGTTAAATAGCCAAGAAGACATCTAACAGCGTCATGCGCTTTGACTTTAGAATCGACATACGTTTTTAAGTCCTGCATTTAAAATATACAGCAGACGTATATTATATAACCCGTCTTTCTTTAAGTGGGAACTTCGCACTAAGATAAAGGGAAACAGATGCATTTCACAGTAATAATTATATCCCCATTCTCGAGTCTGCCGTGACACACCTCTCCCCGGCGCTACTATACTTAATGCAGTGTATGTTATTTCCTACTTTGCACCTTTTAAAAGAACAATACATGGAAACTTAAAATACGAAAACACCTACGTACCTAAAATGTTGTATTATTTATTGGTCCAAACCAAATTCTGTACGGGTTCTTATGGAGTAAGTCTCTCTTTTACTATCTTTAGTCAATTCTAAATAACGGTATCCTTGTTCTTCATAGCGATGTTGTCAAAAGTAAAATGTAATTTAATAACAGATCAATATCAACTCCGTGTACTGTCAAATGGATTGTTTGTTTCTTCTACGATATTTATCGAATTAATCTTACTCCATTTATTGAAAATAGTTCTTTTTAGAACGCCTACATCTCATTCACGCGTTAGCAGAACTAGCCCACTTGAGTCCCTGACGTCAACAGTGGTGGAGAGGTCGCGCCCACGTGGCCGTGCCCATTTCCACCCACATGGCTTTTCTTCGGGGGCGTTTTCAACCCCTAGACGGAATGTTTAGCCCTTGACGGTATTTTCACCCCTAATTAAGGCCTGTTTGGCAGTCCATCCCAGTGTTTAGGGTGCGCGGGTGGGTGTGGGGATGGTCACGTAACATTTTCAACCCTAATGTACGCGCATACAGTGTTTTGATTGGAGGGCCTAAGGATAGGCCACGCCCCCTAGTTTCTGATTGGTGCATGGACTCCCCCCTCTGGTTTCTGATTGATTACGGGGTGGGGCTTGTCGAACTATTTGGTGACCATTTTGTCGATCATGGTGGGAAATTCAAAAATGGTATTCTAATAAGGAGCTCATAAGGCAGGTATAGGACGGCTCCTGGTTTGTGATTGTTGACGGCCATTTTGTTTTTAATTATGCCCCTCTGGCTTCTGTTTGGTCCTTAGTCCCACTACCCAACCGCTGTGCTCTGATTGGAGGACTAAGTCTCTGCATTCTGATTGGTTATGGCGGGAAATTTGAATTTGTATTCTAATAAGGGTCCCTAATGCTAACTTGTAAGACAGGTATAAGGCTTCGTAACTTGCTCTCGGGGCTTCGCTTCACTTGTGATCGTCTTCGCCCATTGTCGTGAACCCCTTGGTGGGATATTTGAATTTGTATTCTAATAAGTGGGGCGCTAATTCTAACTTGCAAGATAGATGTAGGGCTTCGCAACTTGCTCTCGGGGCTTTGCCCCCCCTTGTCCTAGCCCCTAGGCGTGAAATCTGAATTTGTATTTAAGTCACTGCAGGTTATGACGGGAAATTTGAATCCGTATTCTAATAAGGTGGTCCCAACGCTAACTTTTAAGACAGGTATGGGGCTTCGCAACTTGCTCTCGGGTCTTGGCCCTCTTGTCGTGATTTCCTTGGCGGAAAATTTGAATTGATATTTAAGTCTCTGCATTCTGCTTGGTTATGGCGGGGAATTTGAATTTGTAATCTAATAGGGGGCCCTAATGCTAACTTGTAAGACATGTATAGGGCTTCACAACTTGCTCACTTACATTATGATTATTTATTGTGAGAAATTTCAATCTTCATTCTGATAGGAGACCTAATGCTAGTTTCTAAGACAAGTAAAGGCCTTCAGTACTTGCTCCTGGGCCTTCGTCCCCCCTGGTTGGAAATTTGAATTTGTGTTTAAGTCTCTGCATTCTGATTGTGTACGACGGGAAATTTGAATTTGTATTCTAATAAGGAGTCCTAATGCTAACTTGTAAGATAAGTATAGGTCTTTGGAACCTGCTTTCGGGTCTTTGTACCCTTGTCGTGGCCCCCTTGGGCTGGAAATTTGAATTTGTTTGTGGCGTAATCTAGCTGTGTATAGACTAATAAATGTTTTCTGTAATAGAGACGACTCCGCTTAGCGGTATATTTTAAAAACACATACTGGACCCTGCAATGGTTATGGTGGGAAATAAGGGTCTAACACTAACTTTTCAGGTAAGACGTAAGGATCTGGGGCTCAACCCACTGTTACGTACAATATATTTTGGTTTTAATTATGAGTCAAAATGTAACGCAATCCATTTGCTTTCATTATGAGTAATAATTAAATCTCGCTGTCAATCAAATCTCATGAACAACGAAACAATGATTTTATTAAACCAATAACACATCAAGTAATTTTATAATACCGTTTTCTACTTGAATATTAAATTTGTTGTTTTCCCTGCTGATCCTAAAGAACTAAATGAAACGTCTTTAATCTTCTACAGACTCACTAACAAGTTCCATTGTCCCTGTCCTAGGAGCTAGCTTTCGGAATTCCTCCCAACTCGCGTGCGCGAACATTGACCTAACCTAAACCGTGCGCTTGTTAATATAACCTAACATTGTACGTGTATTGATCTAACCTAAGATTTTGCGAGCATACAATGCTAAAAATACGTTTTACAGTTAAATTGCCTTTAAAATAACAAATATAACCAAACTTGAAATCAGACCTCCATCTCAAACGGATAAAACTCAATCAAACAAATCAGTCAGATTAATCTCAATCAAATCAAGAAGCTGTGCTAACAATTCTACATAACATTCAGGTAACGATTATCTTAGTGCATATACCTAACTCCTATGAGTGACCGCTTCCTTTGTAGATAATGCTAACCGACACTCAGAGCTGATACTCTCCTTAAACGTAAGAACACCGTTGTGGGAAAACAGTCGATCATCCACAAATCTAACTCAATCAAATTAGAACTTACATCTTACAAAACCAGTTTCCATTTCAAAAATACCGCCTTGAATTAAGTTATATCCTACAAAACCAACTCTCATTTCATAATACCGGTTTGATTTAAGTTACAGTTTGCAAAATACTGAGTTGAATTATCTTACAACCCGTAAAAATCAACCCTCAATGCTAAAATACCTAGCAAAAAATTATACACAACAGTGTTTCTAATGCTACACACACACGCACACGCACACGCACACGCACACACGCAAACGCACACGCACACGCACACGCACGCGCACACATACCCACACACACACACACACACACTCACTCACTCACTCACTCACTCACTCACTCACTCACTCACTCACTCACTCACTCACTCACTCACTCACTCACTCACTCACTCACTCACACACACACACACACACACACACACACACACACACAACCCAGTTGTACTACAAAGCAAATTAGCGTATGACCCTATTGGCTAGTTTTGCATATAGTGATAAAAACAGTTAAATTAGTAAAAATGTCTATACAATAACGAATATAACCATACTTGAAAGCAGTCCTCTATATTATTTTACACACACATCTGTTTTATCGGAAATACCACCGTTTAAAATGGTCTTAGATTTATAACACGTTAAGGTGTAAGGGTTAACATCAAAACGATCACTTACCCGTATTGAAAAAAACGCCTTGCCAGGGCTGGTTTACCTGTTTACGCTACGACACATGCACTCTTAAATGGTCAATATAAATCACTTAATGTTTTCCAACAATTATTAATATAAAGTAGTTAACAACTTCAATTTCTTCTACCGTGTCTGGGAAAAAACCCAATTACTTAATTACGAGAAAGACAAATAGACTTTGAAAAATTGCGATTGGTGTGTAGATGTTCTTTGTTCATGGCTCTTATTAAATTACACATATTTTTAAACGTGGATTTGTTTGGTTGAAGGTAAACAAGTAGAGGTTTACTTTTGAGAAACTGCAGGGAATTTGAATTTGACTCACAGGCATTTGACCATTTGTTTATCTAACCCCAGACATTTGTATATTTTGAATAACGACTTGTACAAAAAACAACTCTCACTTCAAAAATAGACTCCAATTCAATTGAATTAAGTTACAACTTACAAAACTAACCCTCAACTCAAAAAATACTTCTGACAATACCAACCACAAGTCGTAACTAAAATCACTAATGTGTAATAAGTCGTAAGACACCGTCAAGCAAATCGATTAATCAATCAAATTAATTGGTTTTGTCTGACAACACTGTAGACAATTTAATTATGAGGCATAAGTGTTAAATGGCTGTTATTGATTTCGCATTTACGCTTAGACGTACAGCTTGTTTTTGTTTTTGCATTAAATCGAATAAAGCTGGCAGACGCTGATTTCAAATCAGTATCTTATACTTGCACCGCGTTGTTTTTTGACTCCCAGGCGTTTTAATATTTGGTTGCTCGCCCCCAGGCATTTGTCTATTTTCAATTATGACTTTTTTGCTTAATTGATTTGTTTGACGAATGGATTTGAATATAGGCACGTTTACACACGCTCACACCCCTATACTTGCCTTACGAGATAGTATTTGTCATTCCCGTCAATATACGAACAATTTAGGTTAGGTCAGAATATGTACAATATTAGGTTAGATTAGTAAACGCAAAATCGTAGGTTAGATCAATATACGTACAATGTTATGTTAGATTAATGAACGCACGGTTTTAGTCTAGGACAAAGCTCATGCGCGAATTGAGAGCAATACATAAAGCTAGCGCGTAAGACAGGTGTAGGGCACTGGAACTTGTTCTCGAGTTTTCGCCTATTGTCAGATCTCGGTCCCGTCGGCGGTCCTCTTTGTTATGCTGATACAACTTGAACGAGATAATAAACGCTCGGTTTTATGTTAGAGCAAGGCTCGCCCCCGAATTAACAGGAAAAAGCTAATTTACAATGCAGGGGTAGGACACTGGAACTTATTCTCGAGTCTTCGCCCCTTGTCAGATCTCCGTCCCCTTGTCGGACCTCCTTGTTTGTTGTGGTGCTACAACCTATACGAGATTGGCGAGCATTGTCTTAACCTATAACCACGCGTTTATTAATCTGAAGTAACATTGTACGTATATTGATCTAACCTAAGATTTTGCGTGTACTAATCTAACCTAATATTGTACATATTTTGACCTAACCTAAATTGTTCGTATATTGAGGGGAATGCCAAAGACTATCTCGTAAGGCAAGTATAGGGGCGTGCCTGTGTTAAAATCCATCCATCAAACAAATCAATTAAGCGAAAATATACAAATGCCTGGGTGGTGAGTAAACAAATATTCAAGCGTCTGGGAGTCAAAACGCCGTGCTAGTCTAAGATTTGAAATCAGCTTCTGTCAGCCTTATTCGATTTAATGCAAAACAAAAACATGCTGTACGTCTAAGGGTAAGGGCGAAATCAATAACAGCGATTTAACACTTATGCCTCATAATTAAATTGTCTACAGTGTTGTCAGACAAAAACAATTGATTGGATTGATTAATCGATTTGCTTGACGGTGTCTTACGAGTTAGACATTAGTGATTTTAGTTACGGCTTAGGGTTAGTATTGTCAAAAGTCAGTATTTTTTGAGTTAAGGGTTAGTTTTGCAAGTTGTAGCTTAATTCAATTGAATTGAAGTCCCCGCAGTTTCTCAAAAGCAAAGGTCTACTCGTTTGCCTTTAAGCAAACAAAGCCACTTTTAAAAATGTGTGTGATGTAATTAAAGCCATGACCAAAAAACACCACAGTTGCAATTTTTCAAGCTCTATTTGTCTTTCTCGTAATTAAGTGATTGGGGGTTTTCCCAGGTACCTGTCCCTGTTGTCCTAACAGTTCCCTTGCCAGTATGCTGACTCTCTCGTTTGCGGTGAGCGCAATAGGGATTTCTGCGGAAATCAATGTCTGCAGAACAACAAACTTAGCGGTCTGTGTAACAAAGTCCAACGTTGTCGGACTTGTTTAAAGAGTTTCTGAACCGCGCGAATTTTTCAAAATTATGTTCGATCCTTCAAAGGAGGTCCAGCCCACTTTACCCATTAACGAGGAAGATATGGTAGTAAATTGGGTTAGGTCCGATGATGGGGTAGAGCAGCTCAATATTGTCAATGCCGTGTTGGCAGCTTACACAACCGCCAATGCTCGCCTGGTGCTGTACAGATACTTGGAAAAGCTTGCCGAACAAGTTCTGTACTTTGATACAGACTCCGTGGAGGCCTACGGAGTCGGGAGTAGAATCACAGAGTTCGTAAGCGGTGGTCCCAAGAATTACGCGTACAAGGTGTTCTCTAAAGTTAAGAGTGAATACACAACCGCTTCTAAAGTTAAGGGCATCACCTTAAAAAATTCACACATTATTAATTTTGATACACTAAACACAGTATCGAACCTGTGTTAGGATCTCCGCATATGAACTTGTATCAAGACCAGAGAGCAAGATTTACCAGGTGCAGTACAGTAAACGTCGCCGAAAGGAGGATGGTTATGACACGCTTCCTTACGGTTACGTGGCTCGCACATAGTTTTACGGTTGTGCCCCAGTCTTAAAAATCCCGTTCAACAGCCACGTGACCATCCTTGGCCCCATTCCTTACCTTTTATATTTTAGCCCTGTGATTTCAATTTTTAGATATATTTTAGGTGATAATACAGGATACCGGTAAAACTCTTTTGTTTTAGGTTTTTACTATTTTAATTGCTTTATCATTACCCTCTATATTTTAACCCAGCGATTTATTTTTTATATATACTTTAGCTCATAATATGATAGCAATAATTATAGGGCCTTTTAATAATTTAACTGTTTGATCATTATCTTTTATATTTTAAACCCGTGATTTTAATTTTTGATGTAGATTATAATACTCTTTTATAAAACTCATTTGTTATAAGCCTTTTTACTAATTTAATTGTTTTTATCGGTGTATGTAAAACTCTACAATAACGTCGCTCGTTAATTTGTGTTGTAGTACAAATGAGTTATGCGTGCGTCTGTGTCTGTGTCTGTGTCTGTGCCTGTGTCTGTGTCTGTGTCTGTGTCTGTGTCTGTGTCTGTGTCTGTGTCTGTGTCTGTGTCTGTGTCTGTGTCTGTGTCTGTGTCTGTGTCTGTGTCTGTGTCTGTGTCTGTGTCTGTGTCTGTCTGTGTCTGTGTCCGTGTCTGTGTCTGTGTCTGTGTCTGTGTCTGTATCTGTGTCTGTATCTGTGACTGTGACTGTGTCTGTGTCTGTGTCTGTGTCTGTGTCTGTGTCTGTGTCTGTGTCTGTGTCTGTGTCTGTGTCTGTCTGTGTCTGTGTCTGTGTCTGTGTCTGTGTCTGTGTCTGTCTGTGTCTGTGTCTGTGTCTGTGTCTGTGTCTGTGTCTGTGTCTGTGTCTGTGTCTGTGTCTGTGTCTGCGTCTGAGTCTGCGTCTGCGTCTGCGTCTGCGTCTACGCCTGCATCTGCGTCTGCGTCTGCGTCTGTGTCTGTCTGGTCTGTGTCTGTGTCTGTATCTGTGTCTGTGCCTGTGTCTGTGTGTGTCCGTGCCTGTGTCTGTGTCTGTGGCTGTGTCCGTGCCCGCGTCCGTGTCCGTGTCCGTATTCGTGTCCATGTACGTGTCCGTGTCCGTGTCCGTGTCCGTCTCCGTGTTCGTGTCCGTGTCCGTGCTCGTGTCCGTGTCCGTGTCCGTGTCCGTGTCCGTGTCCGTGTCTGTGTCCGTGTCCGTGTCCGTGTCCGTATCAGTGTCCGTGTCTGTGTCCATGTCCGCGTCCGTGTGCGTGTGCGTGTGAGCATCGATGGGGGCGCGGGCGTGGTCGTGGTCGTGGATGTGAGTTTGGCCGTGGGTGCGGGTGCGTGTGCGAGTGCGGGTGCGGTGCGGGTGCGGGTGCGGGTGAAGGTGCGGGTGCGGGTGCAGGTGCGGGTGCGGATGCGGGTGCGATTGCGGGTGCGGATGCGGATGCGGTTGTGGGTGTATGTGTGTGTGTGCGGGAGCGCGGGTGCGAGCGTGTGTGCGCGTGCGTGCATGCGTGTGTGTCTGCGGGTAATCTTAACGTATCGTTAGAAACACATTTCTTTGCAAGGTTTTTTGTCTGGCCCAATTACACAGTTCAGTAGGCTGTATGTTGAAAATTCAGGTGGTTTATTCACTCAGTTCTAAAACTCGACACACTTACCGCGTAGCATCAAGGCTGTGTAATGGTGAACAACGGATAAAGATACCACTGCATTTACGTTAGTCGCTTTCAACCTGTGAACATAAAATGAACTCGCCGTATTATGAGCCCACAATCGCGGATATTCGAGATTTTCAGGACTTAAGGGCAAATCATTATCGTATAACAACCCCTGATGATGCAGGTTTGGAGGAAGAAAATGTGGGTAACGTCAAAGAGACTGAGAAGCCCACTGAGAAGGAAACGGTTACTGGAGATCTAGCGGATAAGAACGCTGAGGCTGTTGTATCAGATGTAATCTCATATTTATTAACCTTCCAAGACGTTCTCTCAATGCATTTCTGGTAATTGATTGCTTTTGATTACCTGTGCAGATTTTGAATGCTATGATATAATTACATATATGGATTTATTCACACCAACGTGCATTTTAAAAATGTTAATGGGTTGGAGACTGGGGTTGAATCTTGGACTTATAACAACAAAGTACGTCGAGAAGGTAGTTGTTGATCTGATTGAATTTAGATGAGCGTTTTGACGGACGAGGACCATCGTATACAGCAATTTAACGAGAGGCTGAAGAGTTTAATTTAATATTCAATTAGGCGCTGTATTACTGCGCGATGCTGCGATTGACATTCTACATGAGATGTAATCTTAAAAATAGTAGTAAATTATTAAAACCTTTTTCTCTTTTTATTAACGGTAATAACCCAGGTGATTTGATAGATCACGATTTCAGATCAATACCTTGAATTTATTTCTCCCGCCATAATGGATTTGATTATGACGTGTTACAAAATGGCTGAGGACGTTGTTTATGCCTTATAATTAAAAAAGAAAATGGCTGCCAACAACCAGCAATTAGAGGGTGTCCTACAACTATCTGATGAGCCCCTTACTAGAATACTAGTTTCCGTCATGATTGACAAAATGGCCGGCAACCCACGCCCATAACCAATCAGAAACCAGGGAGGGCTGGGGTCATAGACCAATCAGAAACTAGACCCTAGGCCCACCAATCAGAACACTGCATACGCGCGCGTTTGCCTATCCTCCAGGGGCTGAACTACCAATAAGGCTCTTAATACTATCAAAAGGACACTAATCAGGGGTAAAAATGCCATCGAGGGGGTGAAAATTTTATCAAAAGGTTGAAAACGCCCCTGAAAATAAGCCGTCAAAATAGGAGCGGGAAATGGCCACAGCCACGTGGGAATGCCTTCCCATGCTCCATTTTGTTCTCAGGTCACCTCATTCTACTCCTAGTGATCCGCATATATTAATAATGGCATGATTTGGAAATACCAGGTCGTTAAGGTAGGTGCCCGTATTCTACTTGTGATAGGCAATGCAAAATGCTTCTACAAATTCTTTTATAAGTATGCTGTTAAGGAACAGCGCAAAATGCTAATACAAATGCAAAAAGTTAAAACAAAACGGTAATGAAAAATTCTAATTCAGAATGCAACCATGCTAAATGTAAATGTAGCAAGTTCTAATGCAATTGATAATTCTGATAATTTTAAAGTAAAACTTTAATGTTAGGTAAAAAGCAAATGCACATTAGAAAATGCGATACACGAAATATAAAACGTTAAGTGTAGATTTGAAAATTTGACAAATAACGATCAGTAAATATCAAATTCTAAATGCGAAACAAAATAAAAACTATCAAATTAATTTTAACCCTTTGAAGTCGGATTTTTTTTCAAATTGGGAAGACTTGTTTTACATTCCTTGTGGTTAGATGGGATAATATTGGTGAAAAAAAGTTACTGACGTCAATTTTAAACCAAAAGACCGCCATTTTGAATGGGACATATATATCACATTTAGACATTTATAGTGGGACATAATTAACCCAGTAGACATGAAGAAAATATTTTATTACGAAAATAAAACATCAAAATATTAAAAAAAACAATAATTACTACTTCTAAAAAACTAAGAAAGGTAAGAAATCATTACTTATTTCAAATGATATGGTGTGAAGCAAGTTTTACATAATGGTATGTTACAACTCTGGCATACAGTTGTTGTTCGTTTTTCTTTTTTGAACTGAAGGGAACATCGTTGGCATCTTCTGTGTGTTTTTGCTTCTACAGGTAAATGATCGTCAACGTTAAACATCTTCCGTTTTTTCATTGTAGGACGACACAAAGATACAGCTGATCTTCTTTTAACCGCGGCGTTTTCTCTGCCCAGTGATATTAACCCTTCAGCTGTAGTAATAAGAAACGGCAAAAAACGTGATTTTTCTTTCCTCTGTAAATCGTTGAACAAGATATGAGAATTTAGAACAGATGTCATCAAAAGCCTGAAGAAAACTTTCTTCCACCATTTAGCCGACTTTTGATCGAAATCATGTAGACCAATAATCTGGTCGGCTAAATCTACTCCACCCATGTATAGGTTATAGAACTCCAGCATTTCAGGATAAGGTATATCGTTTCTAGAACCGTCCTTTCCTGTCCGTTTTACAGTTGTTACATTATCACTAAAACAACTACTTATTGCAAGTAAGTCCTTAGTGTCCTGCCATCTGGTGATTACAGTCCCATTATTATTTACCCTAAATTCAGAATCACCCCGCTTCAGTTTACTTATAAATTTAGGGACATTCTTTCTATGTTTCATCAATGCAGCTACTGCTGGATATGGCATTGTATCGAGTAAATAGACAGAAGCAAAAAATCTATCGAAACAGAGTGCTACTTGCGGATGCCTAATAGTACTAATTAATTTTCCCACCACTCTTTCTCCTAAAGTTTTCAGTATCCTTGCCTTCATACACATTCATATCATAAACATAACCGGTACAAGAGTCACTGCGAACCCATATCTTGATACCTCTTTTGATGGGTTTCATGGGAAGATACTGCTTGAGCGCAGATCTTCCCTTGAATTTCGCGATGGATTCATCTATACTTTGGAAGGTTGCTTCAGTCCGAAATTTTGGAAAAGTAGTTTTGAGGCAATTGACAACATCTTCAATATAATATGATTTACCAGCATTTGTAGGTTTTACAGGGTCATTGAAATACATCTTGGACAACAAAAGCTTACATCGATCTATGGAAATAGCTTTTTTGATTGCTGCATTTCCAAGCGATTCATTTTGAGACCAATAGTCGTTGAATGTAGGAACTCGGTTATAAGACATTATAAGTGTGACTCCTAATACTACCATAATTTCATGATAATCGGTTAAAATTCGTTTTTTCTTAGAGTCTTTTTCAAACTGTTCTAAACGTAAATTTGTACAACGCGCAATATTCATTAGAAGACTTTTTGCAAAAACTTTCAGAAATATTTGGACTTCGGTCAAATTTCGAGGAAGATTGCAATGTACTTGTTGTTTTTGAGGAAGCTGAAGGCGAGATATAAAACTTCCATCATTGACAAACCACATATTTTTTGCTTGTTCTTGTTCCTCATTAGCCCCTAACTCTACTTCATCTACACCCTGCTGCGCTATCTCTTGTTCTTCTTCTCCTTGCAACTGATCTTCATCTGACCCTTCGGTTCCGTCAGAGGTCATTTCCATTTCATTTTCTTCGACCTCGCTATCTGTGAGGAGCATAATCGGAGTCTGATGAACCACTGGCATGAAATGGATCGATTTCCGAATTATCATCACTTTCAAATAACTTTTCTATTTCCTCCTCTAGTTGTTTTAAAGAAAGCGGTCTTCGACTCATCTGGAACAAAAATGCCTATTGGGACAAACGTAACCCGAAGTAAAAGACTAATGGGACATATGTGAACCGATACCTAATTTATTTAGCAATATGTTATTACCTTTTTTGTCACGTATTTCTTTCTAAATACACACTTGCAAAAAAATATGCAGATAAATAATAAAAACTTCAAATAATCACAGTAACCACGTTAAATAGATGGTAGACGCTGAGTAACTGACTGATAAAACACAGATATCAAGTTTATGCTACGTTGCCACTTATTTCTTTGTAGCCGGTACCTCGGAAAGCCTAAATTCAAAATATTCCATACAAAATGGGTTAAATATTAACCAGTAGACAGTTTAAAAATTTGTGTGGGATATATATGTCCCGATAGTCTTCAAAGGGTTAAGGTTAAATTTAGTGCATAAAATTGGAAGTGTGAAAAACGAACGCAAAATCCTACTAAAAGTCACAAGGACAAGAAAATGTTACTTCGTTACTAATATAATACAGTAAACTTATTCTATTAACATAATGGTTCATCACTTATGATTAATAAATATTTCATCAAAAAATAAAATGCTCACTGTTAACAGCAAAACTAATAATTTAAATGTCAATTTAAAATGCCAAATACCATAGATAGATAATCCTCCCATCAATTTTAAGTGTTATATTCAGTAGGTAAGTATTTAGGCAAAATGTAAAATAATCGCTTAATTAAAATACTTATCTTTTAGGTATTAAATCATGTATTTTTTATTTATTTTTCATATAAATTTAAACGTTTCGATTATTACAGTTATCGACCTCAGTAAATGGTATTAGCTTTAAGAATTGAGATGTCAAAATAAATTCTAATTTTTATTTTAGTAAAGAATCACTAGATCTTTAATATTATTAAACTTAAACAATAAAATATTTGATAATCAAAGAATGAATTCAACAATATTTAATCAAGGTTATTAATAATTGTAATTGTTATTGTATTCTGAAAACAACGTTTAATATTAAACGTTCACATTGTGCTAATATGATGATGCAAAATGCTAATGCAAACATTTTAATTATATGCAATAAACAATACTACATAATGATACCTTTAATTTAAAATGATAATGCAAAGTGCTCATGTTAAATCTAATGGATGTGCAACCAGCTAATGCAAAATGATAATTTAGCATTCTAATATAAACTGTTTCACAACACACTGTGAATGGTCAACTAAAAACAATAATTGCAAAATGCTTATTGGCAGCATTTCACAAAGAAAACGTTCTTGAATTATGTAAATACTTAGCACTTAGGAGGCAGTGCTAATTTAGTACTAACTTAAATGGATGTAAAATTTTTTGATCATTTGGCAATAATCTTTTAATGCTTGTTTTTAATACTGTACAGCAATATTACTAGTTTGTTTTTGTGTAGCAAAAAATTTTTGAACATGAAGAACTTTTACACACAGTAGTGTTAAAGAAGAATTTTAATTTCTTTATCGATTTTACATAAATGTAATAAATTTTGTACGCTTACGCCATTTATAATTAGACAGACAGGCTTAAAGGTTGTGAATGTAAATGAGCGCAGTCTGGTTTTTCTTTTCCAATAATTGTAAATTAACCAAGTAAATTAAAATGTTTTATGCAAATTATAGAATGGATTTTAATGAAGCTTCTAATCGAGATTCACGCCTTTTATACATAATTTTATAATTAATTTATATTTTATTATTTATCAAAAAATCGTTTAGATTAGTTTATAAAAATTAGCAGTTAAATGCTTAAACTTTAAATCTTTTTTTCTTATTGAATAGGGTAGCTACCCTTCGGGCTTTGATAGATAATAGGTGAAGAGCAAACGTTACATTTTCTGGTTACATTCTATATGTGAGATCATGCGAATATTGCGGCCACTGCAAAAAGGGATTAAACAAGTAATTTGTGCTAAGCGGATTATGATGTAGGTTTGGAAATTTCGACCTTAAGGTTGGTATGGTTTGGTTTCATTTTCTTGTAGTAAGTGAATTTTTCTTTGTGCGGTGTACGTGATCCCCTATTATTGTAGACCACGTTTATATATTTATTAATATATAAAGTAGTTACAGCCTTAAAAAAATCAGGATTAACTTTCCCATACGTTGTACTTAATTTATGCACACTGTAATGTATTATGACAGGCTCAAGTAATTACGTTTCTGTATATAATTCAGTTGGTAGTAGGTTCAAATCGGGAATAGTATTTTGATACACTTAAGCGTAACACTGTTCTAGAATGTGCTTTGTATTTCATATGGCTAGTATTAAATCACAATTAATACACTTGCGTAACACACTCGAAGATCTACAGAGTGACCAATCTCAAGTGTATACCACGTGATCAAAATATTTAAGTTGGTACCACTGATAGGTTGGTAAGAAGCTGTATTGCTCTAGCTACTCTAGAGCATGGTTCGAGTAAAAACTACGATCAGTTTCAAATTTGTATGAAGCTCATTAACTTATACATATTATAAAATATTATCTTAATTTAAATAATGACTATTTTGTATTTGATTAGACTGCATCCCTATAAAATACATCAAAATAAATAAAATATTATTTAATGCTTGGATTAAATCATTACAAAATAATGAATCTTAAGTATTTAAATGTTATAATTTCATTATAATTAAACAAAATTTATAGCACATGTTTATGAAATGACAATGTCTTTTACAAATTTTTTTTAACTCCTTAGGTACATATTAGTTATCACACTTTGCTTTACAGCATATGTTCAAAATGACTGCCATTAAATTGTAAACATAAGTTCACCCTACGTTGCATATTCGCAAATACATTTTGTAACATTTCGGCATCAACATTATGAACTTCATGAGTTATAGCATCTCGCAATTCTTGAAGAGTATGCAATCTTCTGCTGAACACTTTGTTTTTTAAATAACCAAAAAGAAAAAAACGGTCTGGTGAATTCGGTGGCCAACGATTTACACTAATGATTCTATCTTCAAAGAAGTCTGGTAAATAATTAATTGTAGCCTGTGCGGTATGTGGGGTAGTGGAGTCATGCTGGAAATACCCGTTTCGTAATTCACGATCATCCAAATTATTAATAAATGGTTCTAAAAGTATTTCCCTGTATCTTGCCGCAGTAATTGTGCCATCGAAAAATACTGGTCCAACTATTCGTTGTCGCGACATTGCTATCCAGACACCGACCTTGATAGGGTGTAAGGTAGTTTCTCGAAATACATGTGGATTTTCTGCAGACCACGTACGATAATTTTGGCTATTTATGTAACCGGACTGATGCAACCAAGCTTCATCAGAAAAAAAAGGTACATCCAGTAAATCATTGTTCATAGTATTGTTGAACCATTGACAGTAGTTTACTCTAAGTTGAAAATCTCTATCTCGTAACTGTTGTAATACCGACACCTTGTACGGGTACAAATGTAAATTCTTCTCTACTGCAGTGTGGACACTTCCATAGGATACATCTAAAAATTATTTATGTAAAATTATGTTTGTATGGTAAAATTTTACATACGTGTTTGTGCAGATAGTTTTCGCAAAGATTTATTGGGGCTTGCATTCATCCTTGCTGGGATATCTGCTAAGGTGTCCTCTGTTAAGACAGTAGCCGAAGCTTCACGTTTGTTTGCGTTTTAAAACTCTACCAGTTTCCATGAATCGAGCTATCAATCGATTACGATGTTGACTAAATGTTTCGTAACTAATATTTTCATTTGGGTACTCAACAGTAAATTGATCGATGCATGATTGCAATGAATAATGCCATTGCCCATTACCATCTTGGAAGCCGCTAGGAAAATGAACCATAACAATGAATGTGTCGTGTTCGATTGAAAACGGCATGACGATTAAATTCGATATCACAATTTGAAATTCAGAATATATAATTTGTCTTGATATAGACAGTTTGTAAATAACTCAAGAAAATACAAAAGTGAAAAACGAAGGTATAATATGACATAAACTGACATAAACTAAAACGACTAAAACCACACTAAAAATCCAAAGCAGCCAACTGCAAAACACAACAATATTAACAACTAGGGATTTTTGTCATACCACTACAGTACACTTGAGATTGATCACGTTGTACATACATGCATTTTGACTAACCATGATATTTTAGGATCATGAACCTTTCTCTTACTTTTTCCAGAATTGTCATATAACCCTCTCCAAACTTGTATGAGCTAATCCCTATGGTTAATGCATTTTGACCATCAATAGTAATGTAATCTCTGGTAAGAAACCGTTTCAGGACAATAGTTCATAACACGAAGTTATTAAGATTAAATCTGAATAAAAATAATATTGTGATAAAAAAATCTTTGCAGGTATGATAGTGATAAATTTAAATAATAATACCAACACATATTTAAAAAAAATTAAATATGGTATAATTCAATTGTCAAATAACGTGTTATAGGTTATGTAGTTTTATAGTTTGCCAAATTGGGAAATGTATACATGATTTACGTGTAAACAGATCTTAACAAAAATATATTCAAGAAAGTGTTTCAGAATGCAAATTTAATGCAGATGTAAAATTTCAACACTTACTTTTTACATCTTTTTTTCGAATAATTTGAATTAAATTAATGCAATTTATTGATCCAGTTATACACGAAAAGAAAAAAACATCGTGTAAAACTTCGTTTCTAAATCGATTTGATTTTATTAAATTTTTTTTGTTAGTACGCTTATGCTTATGGTTAGTTATGGTGGGTTCATACAAGCGGCTAATGGCCAACAGTTACGTTTGCTAATGGACAGATACGCTAGCGCTTTTTCACATCGTTCATAGATCGAGTTAATGGTTATACGAAACCGACCTTTATTATTCAGTTGTTGCTGTAACTCGTGTATAACTACCTTTAATCTTTAATCAAAGCTACCAGCTGATTTGCTAGTACTGTAGAATTTATTTGTTAAAGTATTTCGTTGTCATAGAAAAAAGAGAGGCACCACGAAAACAGATTATGATATGAACGCCATTAATATAACGTACAATACGCGTGCGCAACGGCTTTGCGAGCCAACGGCTAGCTTAAAAGTTAAAAGTTGACCAACTTTGTCCGTTAGTCGTTATCGTAACCCGTTGTAAGAACATCTGTATGCATCACAACACTTCTAACTTTTAGCTGCCTAAGCCATTATCTGTTAGCCGCTTGTGTGAACCCACCATTACTTACTTATTTATCTGGAACTTGTGCGTAGACTGTTCAGGAGCCCTTCTCCTCTTCAATCCTGGTCGTTCTTTTCTTGTCGGTGTTTTCCTGTTTTGTGTAATTGTACAGTTTACAATCATGAGATGTGGTTATTTTTGGTGTTAAAAAGAATAAAAACATTTAGATTTATTTAAGTGTGCGTGTTGTTTAGTTGGGTGTAGTGTGCTGTGTGGGGTTAATCCGATTCGTTTATATGGAGTATTGTCTAGAGATTCTTCTATCCCTTCGGGGAGGTCGTCAAGGAGTTGTGTTAGAATAGGGGGTTGAATTTTAATTTGGGGTATCTCGGTGGGAATTGAGGAAACTAGTAGAGAGTGATGATCTCTCTGGTTGGGATTGTATCGCCGAAAATTCTTTTGTGTGCAAAATTTCTTTGTAATGTCTGTATTCTGTGTGTGTTTGCGTGTTGTATTGTGAGGGCGTTAGGGTACCTCCAAGGTAACCTGTGTATGCGTCTGAGTATTCGGCGTTCACAGAAAGCGATAGAGGAGAGGTGATTGTGGTTTATGTTGGTGTACGGGTGCTCGTAAATCCATAACAGGGCGTATGTATGTTTTGTAGGTGTGTTGTAGTGTTTTGGTATGGCAACCTCTCATTCTACGCTGGAGGACGCCCAGTAGGTTTACTCGATTTCTCATCCCGTTAAGTGTTCTTTATACATCGGGAAGCTAATTTAAGGTTTTGGTAAAGATGATTCCTAAGTAGGTGACTCGTTGGAGTGGGAGTCTTTCTCGATCCAGGGTGAGGAAAACATTGCTGTTCGCTAGCTTTGAGAATTTATCTTGGGTGTAGTTACGATGTCGGAAGAGGATTTTTTGGTTGGTGGGATTGACGGAAACTCTCCACCGGTTCGCCCAGTTGGAAAATTTCCGGAGGGTTTTGGATATGAGGCGGGAGGCCGTTCCGCTGTGTCGATGAACCGCCCAGAAGGCGGTGTCATCCGCACACTGGTCAACGACTACTCCCGGTTGTGTAACTTTGGGAATGTCGGCTGCGAAGATAGTGTAAAGGATCGGGGCTAAGTCAGAACCTTCCGGTACGCCTGCTGTAGGTTGAAAAGGATCGGAAAAGGTATTTCCTACTTTGACTCGAACTGACCGACTAGTCAGGTACGACAGTAGGAGTTTGGAGAAGGGGTCGCATATGTTGAGGTTGCGGATCTTAAGTAGGAGACCGACGTGCCAGACCCTGTCAAATGCTTGCTTAATGACCATAAACACAATCAGATTGCAGTGCTTGTGATTGAATGCTCTGGTGTTTTCCGCAAGCAACTTCAACAAGGGATCGAGAGACGTTCGGTTGGCACGGGAGCAGAATTCGCTATTAGGAAGGAGTTTATTGAATTTCAGATGGTCTCTGAGTCGCCTGGCTAGAATCTGGTCAAATTATTTTCCAAGGCAACTCAGTAGTAAGATGGGTGTATAGGAGACAGGCGTGGTTAATTCGGAGTGGGGTTTGGGTATCATGACGGTGGAGGCCGATTTCCAGTCTGTCGGGAAGTGGAATAGGATTAGGCATTTTTTGTAATGTCGGAGAGTAATCGGATGGCTGGGTCGGATAAGTACCGGAAGATTGTACGATTTAGGCCGTCATGACCAGGGGCTGAATTTCTTCCTTGTTTAAAGTGAGTGTTGACCAGGCCGAGAGTGATGGGGGCATAGAAGATATTGTCGTTGTCGAATTGGACTTTGGGAAAGTTAAGCGTACGCAATTCTTCAAGGCCACTCTCAAGGAGTACCTTGTCGAATTGGGGATGTTCTGGGGATCGGATAATGGGTTGGAGGTGGAGACCAAAGAAGGCGGCCTTTCCTAGCTTGCAGAGATTAGGTTGCCCTGGGGGTCGGCTAGGTGGGATTTAGGGATTATTTTCCTTCTGGTCAGTCCATTGAACTGTTGCCGGAATAGTTTCCCGTTTCTATAGTCTACCTGGGGGGTTTGGTCCAGGAGTCTTCTGCGTGCTTATTTACTTCTCGCCTGATTAAGGCGTTAAGGCGATTGTACTCGGTTTTGAGAGACGGAACCCTGCATCGCAGGAATTGACGATAAATTCGTCTTTTCTCTTTGATCCAGTTCACGATGTACCGTGGGAGCGGTTTGCGGGAAATATCAATGTTTTTCAATGGGACTGAGATATCGACCGATTGCGTAATTACGGCAGTTAGGTCTCTAATGGCTCTCTCGAGATGTTGGGTCGCTAGAAGATTGGGTGTTGGAAAGGTTGTTGGAGTTAGGTTCGTAGAACACATTCCAGTCTACTTTTGAAAAATCTTTAATGACTGTATATTGAGGAGGTGCTGAGGGAGCTGGACAAAATGAAGCTTTGACCAGTGGCGGTAGATGATCTGAAGTGGTCGTGGTGCCCAAAAAGCACTCACGATCGAAGTGATGAGCTATGGTTCTGAAACTATGATATGGTCTATTATTGAGGCACCTAGATCTTCGAAATATGTTGGCTGTGTGTTCGACTCGCAAAAGCGGCAACTGTAACAAAGCTGGTCATAGCCTCAGACCATTGCCATTACCTCTGGAGTCGCCGAATTGGGTGTGGCGGGCATTGAAATCACCTAGGATGACTGCATTAGGGAGGCTGGAGGCGTAAATTAAAAGGTCATTGGATAGGGTGTTGTGGTCTGGCAGGTTGTAGTTTAAAAAGACGATCGGGTTGGGGAAGTGTACCGTTACAGCAACACATTCGAGATGGTGTAGGTGCCTAGGAAATGGTGTGAATGGGAAGTAATTTTTAATTGCAAGGGCGGTTCCGTGGTGGTTGTTGTTTAGGAAGGTGTGATATGTGTTAAAGTTAAGTGTGCATCTGTTTGTGAGTTTCGTTTCCGTGATGGAAAGAATGTGTATGTTGTGTTCGTGTGAGGTTTTTAAGGAGCGATGTAGGGATATCTATTTTGGACGAATTTAAGGATTGGGTACTCGGATTACGGAGACCGCTGTCCGCGTGCAGGCGCCGGTATTCCGTTAAAAGTAGAATAGGGATAGCGAGTTTAGGACACGAATGACCCTATTTCGCCGGTCGAGCACTATACTGAGGAGGGTGTGGGTGAGGACTTGCACGAAGTTTATTGAAAGGGGCTCGGTGTCAGGACTGGGTTTAAGGTGTGTGGTGTCTTCCGAGTCGGACTCTTCGGAATACAGGATGAGTTCAAGGGTTGCCATCTTCAATGGGGAACTGGGAGGTTCCAAAAAGAAGACAAATGGAAATTTGTGTGTTGTTTATAAGTGCTAGTCTTGTTCTTGTATCATATACTAAGTTTTTATTTTAGTCATGATTTTAGGTTATATGGCCCATAGTACGTCGATTTATATGACGCGGGCTGTATAAACCGCAAGTGGCCCGTATAATAACTTAGAAGCGGTTTTAGCAGCTATAATAAGGAGAAGTTGCGCAGCGGTTTCACATTCCAAGGAGAACTTTGCGAAGGTACTTAGTTGATGGTACTTTTACTAAACAATCAGAAACGGAATTTGTGAAAAGAATACATGTATTGAACGGATTGGTTCAACTTGTCTAGGGGTCGGAACCCAGAGGTTACCAAATTAAAAGCTCAGTCTATGATTCCAGCTCGTGCGCTAAAGTTAAATCGATTCATCGTTGCTGATCATTTTGTTGCACTGGGGCGAGTTTTAGATGAGTTGGATTTAAAACATAGGCCCAGCGCGTATAGAATATGCACTAAAAAGGGTGCAGGCTGACCATTCATCATTAACTGTGTTAACTTTGAAGGGGTCTAAGAGAGTGCATTTAATTGAACCGAAACACGCAGAAGTGGTAGAGTGCGGAAATGCTGTATGAAATTCCATTCCTCGTACGATTATATTCCAAGGTGAACGCTGAAATCTGAATTCTTGGACAAATTACCTTTCGGATCACTAGTAAAACTGGCACCAAAAAGTTTCATCACTATCAACCATTTTGTGGACCGTGGTTCTTCTAATTTTCGTGTGAACTCCTTGGGCTTAACCTAATTGTTTACCACCAATACGACACAGATTCTTCAAGTTCCCTTGAAACCAGAAGTTGCTGAAGTGTTGGGACGTTCACCCAGAAAGAAAATGTGGCAATATTCAATATAATTTTATCTAAGATGTGGCCCAAAGTGTATGACTGCAGAAAACCAGTGTAATGGATTTAGAATAGCAGGGATATATCAATTCTACCTGATTCTGCATATGCCCCTTCCATTCTTACCCATCAGGAACCTCAACAAATGGTAGTCGTTCAAAAAGTACATTTTGGAGATGACGATAAGGATGATTATTCATCAGGTAACAACATTCAACTGACCTCTTGCTTCAATTATATGCTACCCAAAACCCACAGAGGAACTGGATAATTCGTTTCAGAGAGTTTTATCTGCGCCCGAAGAAAAAGGAAGAAACAGTTTAATGCTAAGAAAACTTAACGTAAGAAGGCTATTAACTACAGAGCGCCAAAGGTGACAAGAAATATTTGTCAAAAATTGCCGCATCCTAGGAATGAACCTTTAACTTCCAGATCGCAAGAAGTGTCGTCGTACTACGCGCATCAAGTGCGGCTATTTAAGCGAATGTTGGGGTATTATCTTTCCCTTCAGAACCCTAACTCCATTCCTTCCGATCCTATCCTGACCACACGCATCCTTAACCCCACCATGATGTATATATGTATGTATGCTGAGAATCCATGATTGTGGCTGAAGGAGCTTGGAAAGCTCAAACAGCCCGCCCTCCCCCTTGGGGAGGGAATGAAACACGTGACCTTTCCTTTTCCTTTCTTGGCGATGTTGTCAAACGTAAAATGTAATATGCATATATACGTAATGTATGTATGCATGCTGGGAATCCATAGCTGTGGCTGAAGGTGCGTGGAAAGCTCGACCAGCCCGCCCTCCACTTTGCGGAGGGAATGAAACACGTTGCTTTCCTTTCCTTTATTATTTGTCAAAATACAATAATAAAACAGTCATTTGTTCTTAGTTGTGCGGCCAAATATACCTGAACTACTTCATTTATGTAACATCTGAGCGTGAATAACTGATATTTATTGTTGAAATTTCGCATTTCATTTGAAATTCTTATTTTTTGCTACAAATTTGGTTCCTAATTTTTTAACCGCTCTGGAGCTTATTCCAATAGTCGGAGCAAAACTCTTTGTGCAGTGTGAGTTGTTATAAAAGCATCTTAGGGCAGGATCTTGAATCTTGTCTCATCACCTTAGACCTGTATCTTGGGCCCACTATCTTAGTCTTGCATTGTTACACGTTCCATTCACACTAGGTGTCGCCTACGCTTAATAGAATAAGTGGGTTGCCAACTAAACTCCTGAAAAAGGCCGTGGGTTTTAGTAAAATGCGAAATTTCATCTAAAATATTGTTTCAAAATTCACGCTTGCTTTCAAACACAACCGAAAATTAATAATGTATGTCAAGGGCGCCACCACGACCAGAATTTTTTGGTAAAAGGTCTTGGACGAGATGTTAATTCTGAATAATAGTACAAAAAAAGATAATTGCTCACTCGGTAAGTTTACTAACTTAGTTTCAAACATCAAATTGGTATTATTTGCTTTGAGTTTCAAAAAACACATTAAGATGTTTTTAAGCACGCTCATTACATCAATTTAACTCCAAAATAATAAGTAAGCAATCGCTAAGTAAATTTTTTCAAACAGAATAGTTTGAACATATCACCGCTACCGAATGTTTGCATCAATAAATAATGTTGTGAAACGCATTCACTAAGACTTTTTTTTCAATGCACGTATATACGATATATATATATATATATATATATATATATATATATATATATATATACTTACGAATCTTGGGTTAGGGTTAATGACCAGAAAAACATCAATTCATTTTTCAAGGGTGCAACCCTAAAGCGACTGTAGATATTTCGATCTTGAATCGAGTATAGCAAATACGGTAGCTCAATTGCTATTGAAATCTTTAAACGTTAAATGATTTTTATAAAATACGTTGTACTTGTATCCTAATTCACCAATTTTATTAAGCTTGCTTAAAGCAAGATCTCAATGTATATTCTCTGTTACTTTTCAATGATAACGCGCACTAGTACACACAATAAATATACATAAACTCATTCATAAATGATCATTTATGTATAACATAATTTTGGAACAGTAACCAAGTCACTAAACTTATGGCGTAATCAAATGCCAGAAACCATCTTTATAGCGGAAAGGTGACATGATCGAGCTGGATAAAATTTTCCGCTGCAAATTTAAAAAGCCTAAGACTGTCGATCGGGTTCATCTTATAATGCATAAATCAATAACACAAGAGATATATCAAATTTTTAGCAATCAACCTTAAAACGGATTATGAAAAAGGACTTATTTCATAATTCTGAAAATCCTATCGCATTCCTCATAGTTCAAAGGCTTATTTCGTAATAATTATTCAGGTTCTCGTATGTATTCAATGCTTATTGAAACAATAACTAAAGTGTTTGTGGTGTTCCCTCGAAAGGTCGTTTATCTTTATACATTGGGACCTGCACTTGTTCTAAATCAAATTTTATTTTATTATTTTTTAACAATAATTTCCATTACACCTTAGAATTAATTACTAGAAGTTTTATGGCTGTCTACTGGTAGGTACGTTGTGCTGTTTGACTCAGATAGGCTGGATGAGGTTAAGTGTTGCATCATGTGGGGCAGGTAAACAATGAAACTACTGAAATTAAAATTAACGAGCTTTGCGCAATGGTGGTTCAGCCCGTTAATATACTATTCTGGGAAAGAACCACCAATAGGTAATTGCACAAGTACAAGTACAAGTACATTAATAAATTGAATAACACAAAAAACACAATGAAAGGGTTAAATATATAACAAAAACCATTAAATCAGGTTAAAGTGTGTACAAAATTATAACATTAAGAGAAAAATAAATACAAAGCAGTTTAGTTACATATAAACAAAAAACCCCATGTAGTCACACCCACAATTGTGTCATGGATAATCAGAATAAACATCGTAATACCAAACATGTGGCCCTTTAAAACCAATCATACCGATCTTTAAGTAAATAAGCACATAAAACAATAAGGCAAATTACGGTACATATAAAATACAACAGTAAAACTGCTGATAATAAGGTATTGGCAAGGACAAAAGAAAATAGACAAGGAATTTACACGTACACAATTGTGTAGTGACTACTAAAGCACAAAATATATACATAAAATTACAATAAATTACACATAAAAAGAAGCAAGCAAACAATTCTACTTAACAAATTGACACAAAAAGCTCATTAAGCAAAGCCGTGAAAAGGTAAATTGTAAATAAATCATAACATCGTGCCGATGTACAAGTTTGAATGCGTTATAACAATAATACAAGCAGTCCGACTCGATCAAAATTTCAACAGCGACTGCCTTCCCTCTGGTTTCCAACTAACCATGTCTACTCCCGAAAATCAACCCCAGTCTTTGAAAAGTAATAAAAAAAACAAGGAACATTAATTTACGTTGAAACAGTTTCATATTAATTATTGCACGACATCTTAATTTTAAACATACGCATTCGTCCGTAAAAAGTGCTACATTTAAGTCTCAAGTTTCAACGTACCAAACAAAGACCTCTTTGTATTTTCGCTATGTTCAGCGGTAATTAATTATTAAATCAATGACATTTTTACATCAAGAGCGCGCGTATAGAAATTTTCAACAATTCGTCACGCCAGTTTTGGCAGAACACCTGTTTTTCTACCCTAATATACGTTTCCTTTTTCTGTTCAACCTTTACTAAAATATCAATTACAAACATTCCCACATTTCTTACATAAAAATACATAAAATAAATTATTCGACGTATTACAAAGATATCAAAAATTCACTAATTATCTTTTCTATCACAATATGAAATAACAATGGCGATTTGACAAACGTTTATTACAATAATAGAATTTTCACGGCCCGCTACCTGCAGCATTAAAAATCAAACATTGCCTTGCAAAGGTATCTCGTTCACACGCGGGCTCGTTAAGCGGAAATCTGCTAAAATAATAGACGGTACAGGGCTCCCGCACTCTGGTAGTTTGGTTAATTAGCATTGTTGTTTGTTGTTTCTATTTATATTTGTGTAGAGGTGGCGGGTGCAGGATTCCGCTGGATTATTAATTGTAAGAGGCAATTTCCGAGTGTGTACATACTCCCGGGTCCAGATCACCATCAAACACCTCGAATTTTATTTTTATTGTTTTATTGTTGTATAGAGGAATGTGTAACCTGAGAAAGGAGCGCTGTATTTTTCTAACGCACTCAACTTTATATGTCGGTCACGATGTTATTCTCTTTTTACAACTTACCCTTGTAAGGCTTTGTTTAATGGGTTTGTTTTTGTCAGTTTGTTAAGTAGGTTTGCCTGCGGAACTAATTTCTTTTTATATGTAATTTATTGTAATTTTACGTATGTATTTTGTGCTTTAGTAGTCACTAAACAATTGTGTACGTGTAAATCCAATGCCTATTTTCTATTATCCTTGCGTTTACCTTATTATCACCTGTGCAATTTTACTGTTGTATTTTATATGTACCGTAATTTGCCTTATTGTTTTATGTGCTGATTTACTTAAAGACCGGCATGATTTTTAAAGGGCCCCATGTTTGGTATTAAGATTGTTATTCTGATTATTTATGACAAAATTATGGTTGTGACCACATGGGTATTTTTATTTTATTGTGTTTATGTGTAACTAAACTGCTTTTTATTCATTTTTCTCTTAATGTTATAATGTTGTACGCACTTTACTGATTTAATGGCGTTTTGTTATATATTTAACCCTTTTATTGTTTTTTTGTGTTATTTGATTTATGAATGTACTTATGCAATTATTTATTTATGAACAAAGTGGATTTTATTGGTGGTTCCTTATCACAATAGTATATTAATGGGTTGAACCACCATTGCGCAAATCTCATTAATTTTAATTTGAGTAGTTTCATTGTTTACCTGCCCCCCATGATGCAACACTTAACCTCGTCCAGCCTATCTCAGTCAAATAGCACAACGTACCTACTACTAGACGGCCAATTCGTTTGATCAGAATTGAGGTTTGCGAGTAATTAAATATCAGACTTGTAAATAAATGCTAATGTTTTAATTATTACCAAGAAAGTCAATGTAAGGCAAGCAATTAATTTGAGTAATAGTAACATTATTCTCAGTCAAGTTAAGATAAATCACTTAGCGATTGTTTTGTTCTTGAATTTGCATTATTGCAAATAAGTTCAAATTACACTTTTCAAGATAGGGTACCTGGGGGACGCTACAATACCTTGTACTGGGAAGTCAACTTAAGATACGACATTTTGCATTGCAAGGTAGGCGAACCGGATATGAACTCTGCTTTGCTTTGCGCATAAAACAAAATTGATGTGGCTAAATACTCATTATAGTAATAATAACATTAATGAGAAAATATCGACGTATCCACCAAATTTAATTGTTGAAAGTTAAAAAAAAGATGCCTAAATATACCGAAGTAATGTAAATATATTTACAAATAATAACACAAATTCAAAAAATTGCAGTAAGGTAACGATAGCCAAAGATTGGCACGTAACACAAGATGACGTTACAAGTCTTATACGAATTTATAATTATACTACAAGATGGCGCTTATAGCATTAGTTGGTGTTGCAAACTGTATGCTAACCTACAAGATAGCGCTACATATATTTCTCATACATGAAACAGGAAGACAATGGATCGACTCATTAAGAGGGCGTGAGAGAAAAAGAGGTGTGGAAACTTCATTCATCTAGGCGAACTAAACCTAACCTCTCTAACCTAGAAAGGAGAGCGGTCATTTCCCTTAATAATGACCCAACGATCAAAGTTCTCCCGGTTCACAAAGGAAATGCGACTGTGGTAATGGATATGGACACTTACAACAGTAAGGTCCAAGAACTACTAGACGGGGCGAGTACAAACAAATACCAAAAGACCCTACACCATCAATCGAAAGACGGATATACCTGACGCTGGCAAAACATAAGGGGGAGTTCTCCGATTACCAGAGAACTAGACTTACCCCACACTACAGCAAACCTCCGCATCTGTACGGCCTACCAAAGATCCACAAGGAAGGAATTCCTCTGAGACCAATTGTGAGCTCGAGAAATTCACCTTGTCACCCATTAGCACACTATCTGCTAGGTATCATCACACCCTTATAGGGAAAAACCGAATCTATGGTCAAGAATACGCAGCACTTCGTGGAAACCATCAGAAACTTCCAACCAAACCACGAAGAAATACTGGTAAGCTTCGACATTGTGAGTCTATTCACAAATGTGCCTACCGATAAGGCACTAACTATCATAAGGGACAAGCTGGAAAAGGATGAAACGTTAGACGAACGCACGCAACTCTCGGTAAACACAATAATGGAACTTCTGACAATATGCATTAGAACTACATATTTCCAGGTAGAAGACAAATTCTACCAACAAGAGTTTGGTATGGCTATGGGTTCCCCACTATCACCCATAGTGAGCAATATATATATGGAAGACTTTGAAGACCAAGCGATATCCGAATTCACAGAGAAACCAAGGATATGGCTTAGATACGTGGACGATACCTTCGTAGTTTGGCAACACGGCAATCATAAGCTAGATGAATTCCTGGATCATCTAAATAGCCGCGCACCTACCATCAAATTCATAATGGAATTGGAGTCGGAACAAAAACTGCCATTCCTGGATGTACTTGTACACAGGAATGACAACACTTTCACGACAAGTGTATACAGGAAACCTACCCACACGGGGAGGTACCTACACTACAACTCCAATCACCACAAAAACGTGAAGTTAGGCGTAGTAAAATGCTTGTACGATAGAGCAAAAACAATATGCTCAAAACAAGAGGACCTGAACAGAGAAAAAGAAAATATCGCTAGAACACTCAAACAAAATGGCTACCCCGATCTAACACCTAACCTAAACCGGGAAAGGGTAACCGAAAAAGAAGAACCTAAATATACAGCGATAATACCATAAATACAAGGTACCTCAGACAAAATACGAAGGATAGGCAGCAAATACAAGATACGCACTGCCTTCAAATCGACCAGAACGCTCAGGGGAATACTAACCAAAACCAAACCATACAATGAAGATCAGAACTCCAAAAACTGTGTATACAACCTACCATGCGAATGCGGCAGAGCATACATAGGAGAGAGCAGTAGACCACTCAAAGTGAGAACTCAGGAACACAAGAACAACGTCCGCAAGGGCGAAACAGAAAGATCAAGAATCGCTGAACATGTCTGGAACGAAGACCACCGCATCCAATGGGATAACATACAGATAGTGGCAAAGGACGAGAATACAACTCGTCGGAAACTCAAAGAAGCCATATTCATCGCACTAGCAGAAAATCCAATAAGCCAAGCTAGTGTAGAAATGAAACCCATATGGATTCCAATAATGCGCGAAGAGCTTAAGCGCAATACACCTGCGCAAGATGTTACGGCGCAACATGCGCAATAAACTTCTGCGCAACCACAAAAAAAGTTTAATAAATATATATATATATATAAGTTCTAACAAATATATATTGGATTACTCAGTGGCTCAGCGGTAAAGGTGTCAGACTAGTAAGTGAAAGGTACCAAGTTCGAATCTGAGAGTAGTCAAGTGCTTGGGAAAAAAATTAGATATAACATAAGAATTCGACTCAAGTGCGAAAACAGTCCTTCTCAGGACTAAGCCTGATGACGGAAGCAGAGTCCGCTTCCGAAACGTCGCGCTCAAAAAGCATAAACTGTGGAAATAGGCCAATCAACTCCACTAATAGGAAACCACAGTTACAAAACGAAAACACTTATAATACAGAATTGTTTTAAAATGTTGAAGGACCTAATTTCAAGATGCTGAAACTAGGTTCAAAATGGGAAATACGGAAAACTAAAGAGGCACACGCAATCAAGATGGGGGAACAGGAAAGCAAGATAACTATAAAGCCAAAATGGCGCAAGAATATAGAAATAAAGAGAAGGGGTTAAAAACGCAAAAGCAGAAAATTTCGTATTTTAACCCAAAAAAGCCCACACCAATAAGCTGGCGGAACACTAAAATGGCACGCGGAAGATGCTGGACCCGCTGAAACCATCTACACCCCATTACCTGTAGAGGTGGCCTATGAAAAGGATGGGCTGAAACTCTGATCTAAAAAAGATGACGGAAATAAGGATTGAAAGTGGATCTAAAAAGTAATCGTAGTAGAGAAAACTCCACCGCAAGAGAAGCAGGCCCAAAGATGCTGAAACCATCTGTTCCCCTTTGAGATATGCAATTCACAGAGGTTGGTCCATATAGAACATAACAGAAAATAAGGGATAAAAGTTTGGTCTAAAAAAGATGATAAAAATTGTGGTTGAAAAATAAACCAAAAGAGTGATGTAAAAGTAAAGGTGAAAACCCATTGCAAGAGGAACGGGTCATTAAAAGAGCAATTAAAAAACACATTAAGATAAAGTCATGCAATTAAAAGGCGATTAACAAGGCAATTACATCTTGTCTCAAATCACAATCACATACTCAGTATTTCAGTAGATTTCTTTTTAATTCTATCGACTATTACAAGTGACCTAATTGGCAATTGTAAGAAACTGGTGCAGGGATCTAGTGCTGTATTAAGTTTCAGAGTTTGAGACCTGCAACATTTTCATTGGATTTCGGCGCTTTGGTCATTCGGCACGTTGTCGGTGGAATGGTCCAACATTAAAATTCGGCAGAATGAACACCGTCGAAGTTTTGGATTTTAGAAATATAGTGTCGGCGTTTTGGGCATTCGGAAAAATATTCAAAATCTTGTTCGGCATTTGGACATTGTTAGCGTAATGTCCCAACACTAGTTTTAAGCAGAATGGGCGTAATCGGCGAAATAATCGTCTACCTTTTGGTGACATTCGTTGTTATGAACTTTTAAAATGTAGCGTCGCCGTTTTGAACATTCGGTGAAATGTCTTACACCATTCAAAGGTATTAAAACGTATAAATTTATTTTTCATTGTTCTATACCCAAATCGCTGCGTATATTGAAAAAACCCAATGGCCTTAGCCTTATACACTCTTCTCACCTGCAGCACAGCATTCAAAACCAAAAGCCAACACGCAACTTACAAATCTATAAGTAGTAAAAAAGGCAAATATATTTGCATAAAAATTACAAATATATAATTAAAAGGCGCCATGACTTACTCATTACCAGTGGTATTAACAAGCACGAAGTAACTGCGACATTTATACACGTTTAAAAGAACAAAACAAAAAAAAATGCATTAGTAAAGTTGATTCTTTTTCTTTAGTCATCAATAAAATGGTGGCTGCCAATAGTAGTCCATTTAGGTGTTCTGCAAAATCATCAACATGTTTAAACGTAGGTCTATTCAAATATAAGCTAGTTATAAAGGTATCCAAAATTAAAAAAGATGACTCGTCAGGTAGTAAGATAACTAAAAATAATTAAAGGAAGAGAGAAGATACGTGCAGCATCACAGAAATAAGATATCAGTTGACTTTAATTATAACTCTTTCTGTATAATGAAGAGCGGTGCCGATGTAGGTGCCTTTAAGACATGTTTATATAATAACACTATTATCAAGATATGTTATTTAAGCCATAAAATTTCGATAAACTTACATTTTCTAGTTTACTCACGCTCTTTCTGTACGTTCAGACATATCATTCACGTTGAATTAACGTGATCGCGTTAACTGTAAATAAGTTTAAACAAGAATGATTGAATGCTGCCATTTTTAGTTAAAATAATATACAGGAGCAACAAGAACAAGCTGGATTCCATGGTATCAAATAACAAAGGTTGAATTTCCGCAGCACATGGATTCGTAAGCAATCAGTCAAATGTTTGGCAACAGAAGTGACGACTAACCGACACATAACACACCCTTAATCTATTCGGAGTTAATGAGACACAGTGGCGTAACATCCATCTCTCTCACTTAAATCATCCAAATTTGGTTACTGCTCTAAAAGGTTCTTTATGAAATCTGATCCTTATCTACGCCAATGGAAATAAAGCATTATATTTTAAAGTGTCGGCTACATGTGTCAAGATCCTTTTCCGGACTAACGAAACAGAACTGCAATTTCTCATTTAAAATTTGGAGACTAGGTTACAAAAATTCCTTCCGAGAAAACAGAGGTGGCTGTACTTTGTTTTGTTTAAAAAAATTTATAAACTTCTTCCTTTTGAACAAGAAAGAATAGGGCGTGTTTACACATTATAGTATACAGAGCTAAATATTTGTAATGTATTATAATAAATTATTATAATAATTGTTGTTGACAAGTGACTTTCCAGTGCATATATTTATGACGTTGAATTACCTGCAGGATCGCTTCTGAAAGGTTTGAAAATATATAGAAGAAATTTATTGACATATAAGCAGTCACAGCCATAAATGGATGGCGTTTAAACTTAAAATTTATATTACGATTTCGTAATACACGTCTGTAAACCAAAGCGTAAATAATTATATCCTAACCACATTCCCGACAAAAGCATAGAAATTGCACGAATTTTCTATTTTTCAGATTTCCATGGAATGATGACGTCACCATATAACCCTAATGGAAAATAGTTTCGGTACGTAAAATTTTTGTATTTCTTTTTATACCGTATAAGGTGTTTATGGCTTAAAAAACACACAAAAACCTGAAATCATGTTCATAAATTTTATATAAAAAAGATCCTGGTATTAAAACAGCCTTGCTTTTTTATGTGTGGTTGTCTATTATCCAGACTGTACTTGCATCTTTATTATTATTATTATTACTACAATATCAAGAGAACTAAAACCAATACGGCAATACCTACATTAAATATGCAATTCAAAACGGTGGCGGCGATAAATTTAAAAGGCGCTTAAACCAGTTTTAAGAATTAATTCGACCGACTGGAATTTTGCTTAAAACGATGAATTTTTTTAAAAAGATCTCTGATATACACCTTCTGTTGAAATTGAATATTTAATTAAGTCAGAAGTAATTTTACGCCTACGCTACTAGCAGATTTTATTAAAATTTACAAATTTTAGTTTGATGTCCCCATCCTTACTTATGCAAAATTAATTATGAAACATAAGTTTTTAATTAATTTTTTCAATATAAAGATAATTATTTTAAATGTATTGTTTCAGTTTATCGAGCAACGAACTCATGCTGGCCATTGAATCTGTATTCACGAAGCCGGTTGCTTAACACACGCACACAATCTAATAGTGCGTGTATAATGGTTCAAATACTTAAAATTTTTCTAAACGGAAATGTATGGAATTATTAAGTATTTAGAATTATTTTAAACAATTGAAATTAATTTTAAAAGTTTTAGTAAGAATATTCTTTATTCATACAAATGAGTATAAATTATTCATTTAATCCATGTTGCTGAATATATGCATTTAATATACAGAATTCTTTTTAACAAGACCGAATTTAATTCGACTGGTTGAAAAAATCCTTATTTTATTTATATTTGGTATTGAATTAGTCATACGATACTACTCGGAAGGAAAAAGTTAACCATGACGTTCTATAACATTAGCTCAAGAACCACTCGTCACAGGATGGCACCACCACTATTCCAGATCTTTACAGTCACCTCAAAACCTCGCAGAGTACATATCTGATTATATATCGCTGATTCTGCTCTAGTTCTTTCTCACTATCACAATCATATGTCATCAATACTACACCATCCCCCACTATCTCAACTTGCTCACCCTCAAGTTTCTTAGTACCTCTTTGAAATTCTGATAATGTATTCGCAATACCTTCGTAACATTAGTTTTCAAGAAACTAGCTCACATAACCCTCCGTCTTCTCCAGATCTATCTATCTGTCCAAACCTCCAAATTCAGTACGGGTTCTTATGGACTAACTCTCTCTGTTTACTATCTTTAGTTATTTCTCAATAACGGTATCCTTGTTCTTCCTAGCGATACCGAGCTGGTAGTATAGTGGTGACACGACCTGCTTAGCATTCGGGAGGTAATGGGTTCGATTCCCGTTACCGGGGGTTTCCTCCAATACATGTAGCGACATGGTCACTGCGTATATGCACACCATGTGCGGCTACTTAGACGAATGCTGGGGTAGTATATTCTTCCTCAGAACCCTAACTCCGTTCCTTCCGATCCTATCCTGACCACACACATCCTTAATCCCACCATGATGTATGTATGTATGTATGCTGGGAATCCATGTGGCTGAGGGAGCTTGGAAAGCTCAAACAGCCCGACCTCCCCCTTGGGGAGGGAATGAAACACGGAAACATGTGACCTTTCCTTTTCCTTTCATGGCGATGTTGTGAAACGTAAAATGTAATTTAAGAACAATATCAACTCCGTATACTGTCAAATTTATTGCTTGCTTCTTCTACGATATTTATCGAATTAACTCAATTTATTAAAAAACGTTCTTTTCAGAACGCCTACATCTCATTCACGGGTCTTATAAGGTAATCATGAATAGTTTCTATAATTGAGGTTATTTTGTAGAATTTTGTATTATATGGACATAGAAGCTGAATGTGGTCCTGCAAACATCAAATAACATAGTGGAAAACACTTCAGCCATAAGGAGAAATGCCTCATTATGAATGAACTTCATTATTTCTTGGCCACAATGAACGTTAGTGCAGCTGTTACAGAAGCCAGCAGGGTTTTATGTTGCACAGAGCGTAGTATCTATGCTATCAAAAAGGAAGGCCAAACCGGAGCAGTAGCTACTCCGAAAAAACGCATGAAACGAAAAGGTGCACAATTCAATAATCGCCTTCATGTATATGACCAGAATATACAGTCAATTATTCGAGGTAAAGTGCACAATTTTTTCATTGAAAACACTCCACCAACGATGAATAGTATCCTTTCTTCCATTAAATGTAATGATCAACCAAATTTTAAACGCAGTACACTATTCAACCTCTTGAAAGATATGGGTTTTGAATTTTAAAAGATGCGCCGCAAGAGTATCCTTGTTGAACGTGATGACATTATAAGATGGAGGCATAAATACTTAAGATGCATCAGAAAATTCCGAGAAGAAGGTAGCCTTTTTATTCGATCTCTTTACATGTTTATAAAATATTGTCGTATTTTGCATAATTAACAATGTTCGCTTTTTACGTAAATATATTATATACACCGATGTATCGGGGGTTAATGTGGGGCACGCAGTTAGTAAGGCATGGTGAGACACCACTACTGAAAGTGGTCGGCAGGCAAGGGCTCAGTACAGGTTTAAAATCATCAAGTGATCTTGGACACCGACTTGCCTTAGTTCATGCTGGTGGCGATAATGGTTTTATTCCTGGTCTACGAGAAGTGGTTTATCAATAAACTCATTCCAAATATATCACCAAATTCAATAATTGTCATTGACAATGCTCCTTATCACAGCAGGAAGGTAGAGAAGATTTCAACAATGGCGTGGTGAAAAGAATAAATAGTAGATTGGCTTAGTAAGAAAGAAATGTACATTGAAGATAACATGTTGAAGCGAGACCTGGTTACTGTAGCACAAGTGAGCCATCTACATGACAAGAATAAGCTTGATGTTATAGCACCAGAAAGAAGTCATGAGGTTCTTCGTTTGTCTTCTTAGCACTGCGAATGAAACCCAATAGAAATGGTGTGGGCACAAGTCAAACATCATATTAAAATGAATAACAAGACTTTTAAAGTTAAAGACATGGAGGAATTAATAAAATTTGGTTACGAAAAAGTTTTATAAGTCATAAAGCCATATAAAGATCATTCAAGGTAAGATGTGGGTAACTGATAACCGTCAAGATGAAATTGCAGAGTTTATAATCAACGTTACAGAATCATCATCCGAAGATCTAGAAATCGATTAGAGCGATTAAATTGTACTGAAATTTTTTTTTTACTAAAATACGTAGTGTCAAAATAAAATGTTTTACAGCGTCAGTCTCGTTATTTAATAGCCGTATGGATTCTCGTTATCGAGTTGGATTTCAGGAAGGTCGGTTAGGTTAGATTTAGGGTTGACTTTCCTTCTGGCCAGCCTATCGAACTGTTGCCAGAAGAGTTTACCATGTCTATAATCTAGCTGGGAGGTGGCTTTTGTCCAGGAGTCTTCGGCGTGTTTGTCGGCTTCTCGCCTGAATAAGGCGTTAAGGCGATTGTATTCGGTCTTGAGAGCCGGATCCCTAGAACCGCAGGAATTGATGATATATTCCTCTTTTCTCTTTGATTCAGGTCACGATGTGTCGTGGGAGCGGTTTTTGGGAAATGGCGATGTTTTTTAATGGGACAGAGATATCGACTGCTTCCGTAATTACGGAAGTTAGGCCTGTAATGGATCTCTCGAGATCTTGGGTCATTTGAAGATTGGGTGTAGGAAGGTTGTTGGAGATGTGTTCGGATGTATGGAGCGTTTTCGACGAACGCCCCTGGCATTAACGGTCCCTGCTAGGATATCCATTTGGAAGGTAGTTAAGGATTGGGTTGTCGGATTACAGAGACCTTCATCCGCGTACCGGATACGCAGGCGCCGATTGTCCGTTGGAAGAAGAATTGGGAGAGCAAATAGGATGCGAGCAACCCTATTTCGCCGGTCGGGGAACATGTGGAAAAGGGTGTGGGTTAGGACTTGCGAGAAGTCTTTAATGGTAAGGGGATCGGTGTCGGGGGTGGGTTTGAGGTGGGCGGTGTCTTTGGAGTCGGACTTTGCAGAAGACGGGATGTGTACGAGGGTTGCCATCTTCGAGGGGGTACTGGGAGGTTCCGGCACTTAAAGGAAAAGGTAGGGTGTGCTTCCCTGCAGTTATAACACCTAGGGTTAGCCGAGGATTTTCGTCACAGTTAGGGCAACGGATGGAGCGAGAAGGGCACTTCCACCTGCGTGAAGGTAGAACAATACTTGGGGAGAGGTTGCGGGATAAGGGATGGTTCGCAACTGTAGTGTCGCCCGAACATGACGATACCGCGTGCGAGGAGGAACTTGAGGGTGGTTTTGGATGGGTTTATGGCGCGGACTAGGGATGTGGAGTGTTCGTAGTCTTAAGAGGTGATACGAATGACCTTACCCACTTGTGGAAGATCGATCGCATCTCTTTGGCTAGGATGTCCTTATCTAACTCCGAAGCGGCGAAGATCACGATGCCGGAACGATGAGTGGGTGTGATTGCACTGTTTGTTTTTTATTGTGTTTATGTGTACCTAAACTGCTGTTTTTTTTTTCCTTAATCTTATAATTTTGTACGCACTTTGACCTGATCTAATGATGTTTTGTTATATATTGAACCATCTCATTGTTTTTTTTGTTTAGAGATTAATGTACTCGTGCAATTATTTATTTATGAATAAATTTGGTTTTCTTGGTGGTTCTTTCCCAACTTAGTAAATTAACGGGTTGAACCATCATTGCACAAAGCTCGTTAATTCTAATTTGAGTAGTTTCATTGGTTACCTGTCCCACATGATGCAGCATTTAACCTAATCCAATCATCTCATTCAAATAACACGGCGTAGCTACTACTAGACCGACAATTCTTTTGATCAGATTTGAGGTTTGTGAGTAATTAAATATCAGACTTGTAAATATATCCTAATGTTTTAATTATTGCCAAGAAAGTCAATGTAAGGCAAGCAATTAATTTGAGTAATAGCGGTATTGTTGTCAGTAAAATCAAGATACATTCCTTAGCGATTGTTGTGTTCTTGAATTTGCATTATTGCGAATAAGTTCAAATTATACTTTTAATATAGGGTACCTGGGGACACTACAACATAAATAAAAAGTTTACCTCGAGTAGGATTTGAACCTATGACCAGTACTGTGCTAGAGTACCGCACTAGCCAACTGTGTTATCGAGATACAAGCCCCAATCGATGTAAATTTTGTTTTTGTGTATGTGTAATGTATATGGTATGATGTAAATTCTAAATAATTTAATATTAGTCAAGTTGCTTTGGCATGTGTGAATCCTTGCGATATTCCAGGCTCACATTCCATTAATATAAGTAATTTGATTGTAATCTTATTATATTTAGAATATACATCAGTTCTACATATATCAAGACAAAATTTACATCGATTGGGGCTTGTATCTCGATAGCACAGTTGGTTAGTGCGGTCGTAGGTTCAAATTCTACTCGAAGTAAACTTTTTATTTATTTATTTAATAAAATTAATAATAATTTTTCATTACATTACTAAGGAAAATTGCCAAAAAAAGGAATTTTAATTTGAAATTAGTGAAACTCCTTCTGGCGGCAATGGTAGCAAATCAAAAATAATTTCCAGTATTTTCTCTTGGCCACATAAGATTTTTTATTTCACTGCTCAATCTCAAATGGCTTCTGAGTTATGATGGTCTGCCGCCTTTTTTAGTTGTACACCCCTTGGTACATATTTTAGTAAAGTTTGTTTTTTTGGATTAAAACTAAGCAGCAAGATTTGATTTCAAGCAGTAATGTACAGGATGTTTACAATTTTTCTATCATACCCAACGTATTCATTATCTTTAAATTATCTCAAAAACTAAATTATTTAGGCATATTACATTCTTATAGTAAATAGCTTTTTTATGTCCTAGAATCCAAAACTGATAAAATATACAGCGTATTCCATCAGAAAGAACCAACTTTCGGTATGGTTATTACTTCTGAAACACCCTGTACATTTGAAAATAATTTTAAATTATGCACTTTGACATCCTACATATCACTGTAAAAAATTTCTTTCTATGCGTTTTCTTATAAGCAATCGACGCGAATGTGGTGCCCCACCCTGCGTGTATATATGTATATACATATATATATATATATATATATATATATATATATATATATATATATATATATATATATATATATATATATATATACAGGGTGACTCAAACTCGATGGCCAAAACGAAAACAGCTGATTCCTCTGGCCAAAAGGAACAAAAAATTGTTAATACAGGGTGTGTCTATTGTTGATGGTTTTCAAGATGTTAACTTTTTTTTAATTTTTTCTATTTCGTGGACATATTTTTTAAATCACGCTGTATCTTCCAAACTAGAAGAGTTACAAGAAAACACATTAGGAGAAATTTGTAGAAGATGAAATTGCCTTAAAGAATATTGAATTCATTCGAGACAAACTCATCATTCAACATTATTAATGACAATGAATTCAGAAATTATTTTTTTTCAAATCCCAAGACAAATTTCCAAGAGAAATATTTTTCTAATAGAGACGGATTTGATATATGGCCGATAAAGGAAAAATTTCCTTTTTTCATAAGCTTCACAACGATATGAAAAAAACTTATGGTTGACGTACTAATTACTGAATTGTTACAGGAATACACCTTAGGAAAAACTTTTAGAGCAAAAAATTACCTTCAAAAATATGGTAGAGTAGATGAGAATTGACGATTTGTCCCTCACTTTTCAATCAATCTGTACATTTACGGCAAGAAATATGTCTCCTTTACTGATATCTTTTCATCACCGTAGCAACGACTTGACATTAGTAAGTTAGTTGTCAAAATTTGTTTGCTATTACAGTTTTGCTGATTTCAATACGAGTTCTTTCTGTTGTAGTGATATATCTGCTCTTGTTGCCAATGAAACCTCCTCCATCAATTCAGGGAGGTTTTCTTGAAGGGAATTCAAAAAATTCACTGAATTGACTCTATCTGGCAGAATATATGGACCAATAAGTTGATTGTTGAGTAAACCAACCCAAACATTAACTTTGAACTGGTGTTGAAAGCTATTTGGTCTCATAGTCTGTGGGTTCTCATGTGCCCAGACGTGCGTGTTATGGATATTGAAGATGTCTGACCTTGTAAAGGTGGCCTCATCCGTCCAGAAGATTGCTTTTTGGAAATCTCGATCATTCCTAACTGAATTGAGATACCATTGGCAAAACTCAATCCGCCGACCTAGATCTCCATCTAAAAGTTCTTGAACTCCCGTCACGTGATACGCACGTCTTCCGTCAGCCTCAAGAGTTCTCCGTGTTGTTTCTCGTGGCATCTGCAATACATTGGATGACCGCCGCAAGCTAGTCTCAGGATTTGCTTCGAAATGCTGGATTACGTCGTCAATCCTCTCAACATTATGAAATTCCTCTTGATCTCTTAGGATCCTAAAAGATCCTCTCTCTTAGAGCAGTGTGTACTTTAGAGAAAACTCTCCTTTCTGGATGAATTCTTCTTGGGGAAGCAGCTGCATACAGTCTAGCAGCCTCACTCGCATTTCCTTGGGCAACACCATAATAATAATGAATATCGGCATATTCTTCATTTGAAAACATGACTCAGGAAGGAAAACACGAACACGAACAAGAACAATTATAATAACAAGAACAAGAATGACTCAAAATTTTATATATATATATATATATATATATATATATATATATATATATATATAGATTGAAGTAAATCATTGATTTAGTAAATGTCTTTTAATTTATACATTATAATCAATATGGAGTTCCGCAAAATAAGTTTAAGAATAAACAAATCAGAAGTTTCTTGAGTGAGGAAGTGAACACGCTAACTTAGAAGCTAGACAGGCATTATCTACATTGCAATACTACTAGTTTATGTATTTGGCCCAGTATAATTATTTGTTGATTAATTGGAATTAATTAAGGTGTACGGATTTTTACAATTTACACTACATTTATTAGTATTTGTGACATTGCATAAAAATCGATATTTAGAAACTATTAGAAACTTAATCAATGTTGATAAAACAACAATTAAGGATTGCACCCTTTCAACAGCATTTCAGGTTGGTATTCTGAAATTCTATCTATTTATACTAAATTCTATTACATTTGAAACGTTTTTCAATGTCAGGAGTTTCTTTATTAAATTTTTAAGATTGCGTTTATTGGTGTTTTCGAAAAAAATAAAGCCGTAACCACGTTGTATAAACACGCATGACCGTTGAATGGGTAGTTAAAGTGCAACTACTCGTAACTAACAATACGATTGGTATAATCTTAATTCTTTTCTTATATACAGTGTGCGATTGTACAAATGTAAGACAAAGCTCGTTGTAATTATGACATCCACACTCAGCTGAAGGTGTACAATAAAAGCCAGCAATTCTTAAAACTTGCAAACAATATAAGCGTTGACGGCTCGATTTATACACAGCTAGAAGTTGCACGGTTCATCAACCAACACACAATAATAACTAAAGGAAGAAATAAATAAAATCCAATAATATAAAGTTGTAAAAGAGAAGTTTCAAAAGCTTATTATCGACACAATCGTTCATATTGAATATACATTAAATACGTTTGTTATTTACGAAAGAACATGTTTTGGTCAACTATACATTTTTAATGTTATTACAGTAGGTTGAATAATCAACTTGCTATATTTAGTTATAATTTTTTTGTTATGTTTGTCGGCGTGTTAGCGACGCTTTTGCTTGAATTCTTAAGATAATGTAGTTATTATTGGCTAAATAATTAATTCTATATCGATTACATTTTTTTTAGTTTTTTAAATTATAAATAATATTAGTGATACCAAGCGTATTAAAACCACATTGCGTGAGTAAAGTATAAATATTAAACAAAAAAAAACTCTTAATACCGGATATACTTATACGTATTAATATAATACTGAATACTATTACGTGACAATAAATGAATGAAGCAAATTTAATGGATTGGGAAATATAATCATAAAGAACCCTTTAGGGTACGGAAAAATCGGTGTTAAATTGTGCATAATGTATATTATACGTATCAAACGTATAAAAATATGATTTCTTGAGTTGTGCTATGTCATCATTCTTACATAAAACAACGCTACAAAATTCAACCAGTCCTTTCCATTAACGGCTTTCTTCACATTTTCCAATAAGTGAAAATCACTACTACCAACATAGGACATGCAAAAAAAATTATATGTGTCGTAAGTAGGGATGGACCATAGATATCTTAGGCGTTTATGGATTGAATTCATAATTCATTGGTTTATGGAATAAGACGCGCTCTCATTATGCTGATATATGCGAAGTGCCAAGGCCAAATGACAAAGTAAAGAATGATGTGGACGTTTTTGTAGACTTGTGTCAGTTGAAAATATCTGGTGGGGAACACCACAAGAACTTCCAACCTACAAAATGGAAATTAAAAAAAATGCATTCTCTTTTATAAGAAGTTCATTACAAAAAAAAGGTAACATTGTACACGCAAAAACAATAATCTATGTCAAACAGACGTTTAAAACTTCATGACATACAGATGCTAACTTAAATTAAAACAAATGAATCAATTTTTTTTGGGATAACTATGCAACCTCTTTTTTATACGTTTATAACGAAAACAGGCAACACTGTACAAACAAAAGCAATAATCTATGTCAGAATGACGTTACACATAGATATCTTACTTAATAACTAGATAAACAATCCTTGAAACTATGTATGATCCGAATTGAAACTGCGCATGGGGGTATTAGGAATTGCGCACTAGTGAATACTGTACTGTGTAAACATAAGCCGCCGTGTGTGGGAGAAGGCAAATAAGTAGAAGAGAGACACTTGCGCCACCATATTGGATTTTGTGGGGCACTTTTTTACACCCCCACGTGGGGAACGTATTTTTTTCACCTGAGAATAAAAAGATTTAATCTGTTATTAATTAGGATTCGTTTTTATCAAAGGAGGCTGCACAATTATTATTACATTTTTTCCCCATCTACAGATTGTGATCTAATTTATTTATGCAATGGGGGTTGTATTCTAATAAGGGGCCGTAGTCTTGTAAGACGGGAATCTGTTCGCGTGCCGCTTAATATTTGTTTATTATTATTAAACAGTTATACAACTTCATTTATATTAATTGGAAAGTGGCAATCAGTCGTCGACATTGCGTTAATTAATGTGTTTACAATTATTTAAAAAAATTGCTGCATTAAGGTCTAAATTAAATATTAGATGAAATAATAATAATCATTTCTACCCTGATGCAATAGCGCTTTTTTTATAAGCCCACGTGGGGTCGTATTCAGGTCTATTTTGTAAAGCTAATAAACAATTTGATCCTTTTATGATATTAAAGAAGCTAATTAAGATAAAGACAACATATACAGTTGATTTTTAAACACGCTGTTTAATTCTATATAATGATTATAAAACAGTTAACGGGGATTGCGTAACCAGTTAATTAGCTTCTTATACATGAATGTACGATTTCGCAATTGGACATAAACAATAATAATAAACACCGTGCATATTTTACGTACATGTTTATATCGGGGCTTTTAGCTATCACAGACTAGATTAGTTAGAGAGATGCAATGCAATTGAGAAGCTGTTGTAATTAAATTAAATTACTAACTAACTTAGAATAAAACGTCTATTAAACTCTTCGTGTAAACCGTCAGCAGCCAAAACAAAATATATATTTGCCCAAACAGGTTATTTAATATTGTGATGTATGCAGCGAATTGACTGTGTCTTCTTCTTCAAGCTAGATTTCGCCTCTATATTATTTTACATACATAAAAGTTCTATCCCATCAGAAATACCTCCGTGAAAAAAAATAGCTTTAGATTTTATCATCAGGTTAAGCATGTATGCTTACCGCTTATTAGAGTACTATTTTTAAATTTTCGGCTTTTAGCGATAATGGGATTGTCATGCCATCACATAAGCCTATGTTACATACAAGCTCTGCCTTAGCAGAAATACCCCTGTCAAAAGGAACTTAGATTTATAAACAGGTCCCTAGGAAAGATATTATTGCGCGGTTATAGAAACAAGTAGCGTACAGTAAATATAATGACAGGTATAATTATATACTGACGGTTATCGATGTATTTAGCAAGATGGCGCTCGTCAATTTTCTAAATCCATGTTTTTTTGACAGAGGTATTTCTTATGAGACAGAACTTTTATGTATGTACAATCATATAGAGGCGAAATCTAGCTTAAAGAAGACACAGGCAATTCGCTGCATACATCACAATATTAAATAACCTGTTTGCGCAAATATATGTTTTGTTTTGGCTGCTGACGGTTTACACGAAGAGTTTGAAAGACATTTTATTCAAAGTTAGTTAGTAATTTAATTTAATTATAATACTTCGCAATTTCATTGCATCTCTCTAACTAATTTAGTCTGTGATAGCTAAAAGCCCCGATATATACATATACGAAAAATATGCACGGTGTTTATTATTATTGTTTATGTCCAATTGCGAAATCGTGCATTCACTTTTGTATAACAAGCTAATTAACTGGTTACGCAATACCCATTAACTGTTTTATTATCATTATATAGAATTTAACAACGTATTTACAAGTAAATTGTATATTCTGTATTATAAGTGTTTTGTAACTGTGGTTTCCTATTAGTGGAGTTGATCGTCCTATTTCCACAGTTTATGCTTTTAGAGCGCGACGTTTCGGAAGCGGACTCTGCTTCCGTCATCAGGCTTACTCCTGAGAAGGACTGTTTTCGCACTTGAGTCGAATTTATGTTATATAATTTTTTCCCAAGCACTTGACTACTCTCAGATTCGAACTTGGTACCTTTTACTTACTAGTCTGACATCTTTACCTCTGAGCCACTGAGTAATCCGATATATATTTTTTAGGACTTATATATATATATATATATATATATATATATATATATATATTAAAATTGTTCGTGGTTACACAGAAGTTCATTGCGCATATTGCGCCGTCACTTCTTGCGCAGGTATATTGCGCTTAAGCTCTTCACGCATTATTGGAATCCATATAGGTTTCATTTCTACACTAACTTGGCTTATTGGGTTTTCTGCTAATGCGATGTATGTGGCTTCTTTGAGTTTCCGACGAGTTGTGTTCTCGACCTTTGCCACTATCTGTATGTTATCCCATTGGATGCGGTAGTCTTCGTTCCAGAAATATTCGGCGATTCTTCATCCTTCTGTTTCGCCCTTGCGGGCGTTGTTCTAGTATTCCTGCGTTCTAACTTTGAGTGGTCTACTGCTCTCTCCTATGTATGCTCTGGCGCATTCGCATGGTAGGTTTTATACATAATTCTTGGAATTCTGATCTTCATTGTATGGTTTGGTTTTGGTTAGTATTCCTCTTAGCGTTCTGGTCGATTTGAACGCAGTCCGTATCTTGTATTTGCTGCCTATCCTTCGTATTTTGTCTGAGGTACCTTATACATATGGTATCATCGCTGTATATTTAGGTTCTTCTTTTTCGGTTACCCTTTCCCTGTTTATGTTAGGTGTTAGATCGGGGCAGCCATTTTCTTTGAGTGGTCTAGCGATATGTTCTTTTTCTCTGTTCAGGTACTCTTGCTTTGAGCAAATTGTTTTTGCTGTATCGTACAAGTATTTTGCCACGCCTAACTTCACGTTTTTGTGGTGATTGGAGTTGCAGTGTAGGTACCTCCCCGTGTGGGTAGGTTTCCTGTATACACTTGTCGTGAAAGTGTTGTCATTCCTGTGCACAAGTACATCCAGGAATGGCAGTTTTTATTCCGACTCCAATTCCATTGTGAATTTTATGGAGGGTGTGCGGCTATTTAGATGATCTAGAAATTCATCTAGCTTATGCTGATCGTGTTGCCCAACCACGAAGGTATCGTCCACGTATCTAAGCCACATCCTTGGTTTCTCTGTGAATTTGGATATCACTTGGTCTTCAAAGTCTTCCATATATATTGCTCACTATGGGTGATAGTGGGAAATCCGTCGCCATTCCAAACTCTTGTTGGTAGAATTTGTCTTCTACCTGAAAATATGTAGTTCTAATGCATATTGTGAGAAGTTCCATTATTGTGTTTACCGAGAGTTGAGTGCGTTCGTCTAACGTTTCATCTTTTTCCAGCTTGTCCCTTATGATAGTTAGTGCCTTATCGGCAGACATATTTGTGAATAGACTCACAATGTCGAAGCTTACCAGTATTTCTTCGTAGTTTGGTTGGAAGTTTCTGATGGTTTCCACGAAGTGCTGCGTATTCTTGTCCATAGACTCGGTTTTTTCCGATAAGGGTGTGATGATACCTAGCAGATAGTGCGCTAATGGGTGAATTTCTCGAGCTCACAATTGGTGTCAGAGGAATTCCTTCCTTGTGAATCTTTGGTAGGCCGTACAAATGCGGAGGTTTGCTGTAGTGTGGGGTAAGTCTAGTTCTCTGGTAATCGGAGAACTCCCCCTTATGCTTTGCCAGCGTCAGGTATATCCGTCTTTCGATTGATGGTGTGGGGTCTTTTGGTGTTTGTTTGTACTCGCTCCCATCTAGTAGTTCTTGGATCTTACTGTTGTAAGTGTCCATATCCATTACCACAGTCGCGTTTCCATTGTCTGCCGGGAGAATTTTGATCGTTGGGTCATTCTTATGGGAAATGACCGCTCTCCTTTCTAGGTTAGAGGTTAGGTTTAGTTCGTCTAGATGAATTAAGGGCTGATCTAACCTTACTTCTGTATTCTTCGGCTTCTTCAGGATCTAATTTCATAGCTGTTTCTTCGACTGCGGTTATTAAATCTACTTTCGGAATATACCTCGGTGTTATCGCATAGTCCAAGCCTTTGTCCAGAACCTGCATTTTGTTTTCGTTCAACTGTCGGGTTTATGACAGTGTTTTTTCGATTGATGGATGGTTCTTTCTTCTCCTTTACTAGCTTTTCAAGTTTCTTCTGCTGAATTTCCTTGTGTATTGCCTTGGTCTTCGAATATTTACTTCTGGTAGCCGTATTTATCCTATCAAAGTTTTGTTCGTTCACTCGATTTCGAATGGTTTCTCCAATCTCGTTGGATTGGTGTTCGATCTGGTACTTTCTGAAATGGTGATGTCTGATTCGTTCTTTGACTATCTACAACTACCTGCAACTATCCACAACTCCAATCACCACAAACACGTGAAGTTAGGCGTGGCAAAATGCGTGTACGATAGAGCAAAAACAATATGCTCAAAACAAGAGGACCTGAACATAGAAAAAGGAAATATCGCTAGAACACTCAAGGAGAATGGCCACCCCGATCTAACACCTAACCTAAACAGGGAAAGGGTAACCGAAAAAGAAAAACCTAAATATACAGCGATAATACCATATATACAAGGTACCTCTGACAAAATACGAAGGATAGGCAGCAAATACAAAATACGGACTGCCTTCAAATCGACCAGAACGCTTAGGGGAATACTAACCAAAACCAAACCATATAATGAAGATCAGAATTCCAAGAATTATGTATGCAACCTATCATGCGAATGCGGCAGAGAATACATAGGAGAGGGCAGTAGACCACTCAAAGTGAGAACCCAGGAACACAAGAACAACGTCCGCAAGGGCGAAACAGAAAGATCAAGAATCTCCGAACATGTCTGGAACGAAGAGCACCGCATCCAATGGGATAACATACAGATAGTGGCAAAGGACGAGAACACAACTTGTCGGACACTCAAAGAAGCCACATACATCGCACTAGCAGAAAACCCAATAAGCCAAGTTAGTGTAGAAATGAAACCTATATGGATTCCAATAATGCGCGAAGAGCTTAAGCGCAATACATCTGCGCAAGAATTTACGGCGCAACATGCGCAATGAACTTCTGGCAACCACGAAAAAGTTTTATATATATATATATATATATATATGTTCTAAAAAATATATGTTGGATTACTCAGTGGCTCAGCGGTAAAAGTGTCAGACTAGTAAGTGAAAGGTACCAAGTTCGAATCTGAGAGTAGTCAAATGGTTGGGAAAAAATTATATAATATGTAAATTCGACTCAAGTGCGAAAACAGTCCTTCTCAGGACTAAGCCAGATGACGGAAGCAGAGTCCGCTTCCGAAACGTCGCGCGCTAAAAGCATAAACTATGGAAATAGGCCGATCAACTCTACTAATCAATTGTATATGTTATCTTTATCTTGATTAGATTCTTTAATATCAGGACATAATCCAATTGTGTATTAGCTTTACAAAATAGACCAGAATACGATCCGCTATTGCATCATGGTAGAAATGGTTATTATTTCATCTAATTTTTAATTTAGACCTTAATGTTTTTTTGCAGCAGCAAATTTTTAAAATAATTGTAAACACATTAATTAACGTGATGTCGACGACTGATTGCCACTTTTCAATTAATATAAATTAAGTTGTATAACTAACTAACTAATAATAAACACATATTAAGAGGCACGCGAACAGATTCTGTAGATCTGTAGATGGGATTAAAAAAAAATTTAATAATAATTGTGCAGCATACTTTGACAGAAATGGATCCTAATTATTAACAGATTACATGTTTTTATTCTCAGGTGAAAAAATACGATCCCCACGTGCGCGTGTAAAAAAGTGAAAGTTAAAGTGCCCCACAAAATCCAAGATGGCGGTGCAAGTGTCTCCCTTCTACTCAAACAGTTGTAATTATATAATTATTTGTGACCTCACTTGAAAAATTGTAGATTTTCTTTTAATTGTTTGCTGTCATTTTGACAAAAAGGCACTATGCAGCTTCTCATATTTCACTTCTACTAATAGTAAACTCTAATAGCGCGAAATACCGAGGTTACAGAAACGCTTTTTAACAATTACAATTGATATCAAAAATTGAACTAGGCAATTCTGATGCGACTGCATATGTCCGAATACCTCTTGTAAATTTTCGACCATTTTCGTCCTTATTGAAATGTTCAATTTTTCTCGTATTTTAAACGCGCAGCTCATATGCTCTGGCTATCTAGTTATTAAGTAAGATATTTATGGAATTGACATTGGAAAAAAATATCGATGTTTTTTTCGATGTAATATATCGGATGGCGACATCGATGTAAGTATGATATATTGAAAAATACATCGATGTTTCCAATAGATCGATTGTTTTTAGAGTTTTATACTATTATTTACGGATGAGCATCGTTGAGAAAATATCGATATTCGGGTATCGCATTTGCATTATGTTTCATTATAGATATTCGATATCCATATATCTACTGTATCATGTCCCCGCATACGTATTCCATAGTGGTCAATGCTCAATAATGCTAGAGATTCGCCGTTTTCTGTGATTCAAGAAGGCGACTAACAACTAATGTTTTCTGCCTGCGAGTAGTTGTTACTATCGATTATGTATCGAAGTAACGATACTTTCGATATATCGAGTGTCGATACTCATGCCTAATTATTATAGTTATAACATGCCTGAAAATGAAAGAAACTGGATGCTTCTAGTCCAAAATGTTTATTACCAATATAAAACAAAAAATCCTAATATTAACACCAGAAACTTTTTCAAAATTCATATTAGAAAAATTCAGTTTTTCAAAAATCCCAATATTTTTTCTCCATGCTTTGCATAAAGTTTTATTTAATCTTTTGCTCTTTAATCGATTCCGTTATTGGTTTAATACTTCCTCTGTCTGTGAAAACAATCTTTCGGACGGAACAGATGTGCCGACCATGATTAAATACTTGACGGCAATTTTGTATAGTTTAGGAAACTGTATTTTATAGTCTGACCAAAGAATTTTTATGGAGCCTTTCTACGGGGGGTCTTTAAATTCAGATCCGGTGAGCATTGCAGGTGCATTGGTGTGACGGAAAAGTATATCATTTATGGCAGTCCGCAGTTCTAAAATTCTTTATACCATGTAATAAGTACTGTTCCAACGAGTAGGTACGCTTTGAATTAATTTTGACTCAGTAGCGGTTGGTTTGCGTAATTCATCACTAGCAATGCAACTGTGTTTGAACCAAGTGACTATTGCTTTTATTTTACAAATAATGTTTTGCCACTCAGAACATGCTATTGTGTCCTCAGCCACCAAATTTAATGTGTGGGCGAAACATGGAATGTGCTTTTTTTTACCGAAGGCTAATATCTCTTGCTTTCACCATGTTGGCTGCGTTATCAGTAACCACAACCGTCAAAATCTCTTTATTGATACCCCATTCTTGACAAGTCTGTGATAGCATTTCGGCGATATACTGTGGCGTGTCTTTCGTCTAACTCATACCCTCCAAGAGTAACTGAAAATAATTCAATGTCTATTTCAAAATGGGCAGTCACACCTAAAAAACTTTTCGTGCTTAATGTAGCAGACCATATATCTTGTCAAAGTAATGTCTTCTATAGTTGAAAGCTTAGTTTTATAATTTTCTGAAATAGCCTAATATTTTTTGTCTAAGAGTGGTCCTACTCGGAATTTTATATTGAGGAGCAACAGTCTTCATTAGATTTTTGAATCCTTCATTTTCAACTATTGAGAAAGGTTGATTGTCTTTACAGATCATATACAACAAACAATTGTGAAGTTTTCTTGCCTTCATTCCAGATTCTGAATAAGCAGCGAAACTAGATGTTATTGTTTTTTGGCATTTTATAGGGAATAAGTCCGAATTCATGTCAACAGGTTCATGTTCATCTGAAGTCTGACATCAACTCTTTCGAGGAACTTTGAATACCACTTTTAGAAGGAATTGCGGTTCCAAATTGAAATTTGACTCCTTGGCACATGATGATGGAAGCTCCGAAACGCATACGTCAATTTGTTTGCTCCCGCTGTGAATTTATATGCTCATCTCAAATATTTATGGCCCCACAAATGTGGGGCGAATTGTTAATAAGAATATTTTATTTAATTTCATACTCAAGTTAATTTATACACGATATATATATATATATATATATATATATATATATATAATATATATATATATATATATATATCTATTACAATTATAGTACATTAAATTTATATACTCATCTCAATATATGTCCCCACAAATGTGGGAATTTATATATATATATATATATATATATATATATATATATATATATATATATATATATATATATATTATTTCTATTCTGAAATATTCTACCGAATACCACGCGTGCATCATATTTAACCAGATAATCCTTAATCAAACCGCATTAATTGGTTTTCTCTGTTGGTTAAAAGTTAAAAAAGCCCGACTCCGAAGGAGAAAACCAACTGATGTAGTTTCCAGGCAACACCGCTTTTTCCCGAATTATCGATAATTTTGGACCCACTAGTGTTATTATGTATGAAAACCCAAATTTATGTTTATTTTCTGTTAGGAAAGTTTATATTGAAAGAACTAAAGAAAACAGACCCATAAGTACAGATTATTTAATTTTAACGTATAAGAATCCGGTACATCCTGCGAGCTCGCAACGTATTAGTAAACAGTACGCGTCATGCGGCTACTTCTGGATCATATAGAGTTGGAGTTATCAACTGAATTAATTAAAAAAACCGTGCGATGGACAAAGAACAGTTTGTAAAGAAAAATGTGTAACGTGTATGAATTTTGAATATAATAAAAAGTAAGTTATCCAAAAGTAATGAAATAATAATTTCTCCAAAAAATACTTACCTTACACCATTTATAATCGTGCCTTTGGCTCATCGGTTGATTAAATTGGGCCGATTCAAATAAAATGATTTGCTTAATTACCACTTACCATGAATAATAAAGAATGTAACAAATGAAGTTATCTCGGGCGCCAAATTGTCTTTTTTTAAATTATCGGGACAATTAAACCGACTTGACAAAAATGTAAAAAAATAACAATATACAGACTATGTTTATTGAATTAAATGTAATGATGAAATAATGAAGGTCTTAAAATTATGCTTAAAACACTAAATAAAACACTAAATAAATACCTTAGAAATTTTTGTACACAAACTTTTCTTTTTGACAATCGCTGGTATCTAAATATGATTACGGAGAGGTTAACCTGGATGAAGTCATTCTTACGTCATCATGGTGCAATCTTGACATAATGTTATCAGCCGCACCCCAAAATGAATTTATCTTTATTAAATCCGTATAAATTTCTTCTTAAAACTTTTAAATCCACTTCTTATTGCATTATTTGGAAGTATCCATTCAAAAAATTGCAATTATAACATCAAATATGTACTTAAAATTCAATTACGTTGTAAATTGAAGTAATGATATACGTGTAATTAAAGTAAAAAAAATGGTATAAATACAAAAAAGAAAAACAAAAGAAAAACCGTAAGGTAAACGCCTAAAAAGAACAAAATGCTATAATTTTATGTAAATGTATTAAAAATATCTCTTACCACCAAATTGATGGCGTTTTTCACATAAATTTAAATAAAATCAAAAAGAAGCAGCTTCATGCTTACATTAAACAGGAAGTGCAAATGGAGGATTTCGAAGTAGATGATGAGGTCAAGTGTACAAGATATCAGTAGATTAACTTAACGCAGACGCGTTGATTATAGAATTAAGTCACGAGTCATTGCGCAACTCAATGACTAGAAAACAGTTTATGGGAATGTCAATCTCTACGAAAATAAGCACTAAGAAGATATGCAAATTAAGTTGCCTACCTCATACCAATATTTCAATAATTAAAATTTTCTTGTATTTAGAACTAAATGAAGGAAAGATCCTAAATTGAGGTATATTTTATACAACACTAAAAAAGAGTTGTTACAAGTTCCATGTTCAATCGTTTTTATAACCAATCTTTGGGTCGGTATTCTACACAATTTGCAAGAGCAATTGAGACTCTCAATGAGTTTTAGCTTTCTAGTGCTTGTTTTTTGTTCATTATTATTTATACTTAATGTTACTAGGTGTAGAGTTATTTCAATTTCTGTTTTAATGTGGCAATAAAGAGTTAAGTAGATCTAGATCGTTTGACTCTAAAGATCTACGAGTGTACTCTTATTGTAATTTGAGAAGGGAAATGTGAAATATAATTACTAAAGTCTGTTCAAACCTCCAAATTCAGTACGGGCTCTTACTCTTACTCTTTTACTATCTTTAGTCATTTGTAAATAACGGTATCCTTGTTCTTCATAGCGATGTTGTCAAACGTAAAATGTAATTTAATAACAAATCAATATCAACTCCGTGTACTGTCAAATTTATTGCTTGCTTCTTCTACGGTATTTATTGAATTAACCTAACTCCATTTATTAAAAATCGTTCTTTTCAGAATGCCTACATTCATTCTCGCGTCTTATAAGGTAGGTAATTATGAATAATTTCTATAATTGTATAATTGAAGTTATTTTGTATCACATGGAGATGGAAGCTGAATGTGGTCCTGCAAACAACAAATAACATAGTGGAAAACACTTCAGCCACAAGGAGAAATGCCGCATTATGAATGAACTTCATTATTTCTTGGTCACAATGAACGTTAGTGTAGCTGTTACAGAAGCTTCATGTTGCACAGAGCGTAGTATCTATGCTATGAAAAAGACCGAATCGGAGCAGTAGCTAGTCCGAAAAAACTTCTTATCACAGCAGGAAGGTAGAGAAGATCCCAACAATGGCGTGACGAAAAGAACAAATTGTGGATTGGCTTAGTAAGCAAGAAATGCCCGTTGAAGATAACATGTTGAAGCGAAACCTATTGGCTACTGTAGCACAAGTGAGGCATCTATATGATAAGAATAAACTTGATGTTATGGGACAAGAAAGAGGTCATGAGGTTCTTCGTTTGCCTCCTTACCACTGCGAATTAAACCCAATAGAAACGGTGTGGGCACAAGTCAAACATCATATTAAAATGAATAATAAGACTTTTAAATTTAAAGACATGGAGAAATTGATAAAATTTGGTTACGAAAAAGTGACGATTGAACATTGGCAACATTATATGTCATGTAAAGATCGTTGAAGGTAAGTTGTGGGTAGCTGATAACCTTCAGATGGTATTGCAGAGTTTATAATCAACGTTACAGAATCATCATCCGAATACCTAGAAATCGATTCGAGCGATTAAGCTGCCCTGAAAAAAATTTACTATAAATACGAGGTGTAGCTATTAAATCAAAATAAAATGTTTTACAGCGTCAGTCTCGTTATTTAATAGCCACACTTCCTGTATTATATTAGAATGGAAATAAAGGATGCAGCCAACCAAACCAAACTTTGATAAAATTGTTGTTTTGTTGATATACTACTCCTTCCGTAGGCAAAGGATAAAGTTGCTATTTGCTCATGCTGTTTCTTAGAGAGCTTTCGCAATCCCATGTACAGGGTAATATAACCTATCATATTGCCATGTAATGTACCCCTACTTCGCTTTTCTAAAAAAATACAGTTCAAAGATTCGATTTGTATAGATTAAGGGTAGTCTTTTTCGGTATATTCATACGTACATTGCAGATTTATCTAAATTCGTATTGCATTGCAAATATTTTTATTAATTTTGAGGTTAGAAATTGTGTCTCTCGTACTGTAGATATAGTATTATTATAACGGCAATACGGTATTGTAGGTGCAGTAATATATTGGCTTAATAAGTTTGGCAATCCTGCACTGTAGAAAGGGGGCGCCCACCCCTCCACTTTTTTTACGTCACAAGCCCCGCCCACTGGGGCATCTTCCCCACTACTTTTATTCGCCCACGTGTGAGACCGTGTTTTTCACCCCTATTATTGTCGGCTTCTTTTCGGAGGCCTTCTTCAACCCTTGATAGAATTTTCAACCCTAATTATGGTCTTTTTGACAGCAATTTTTTTTTGTCGGCTTTATTTTATGGTTTGTTTTTGGAGACCTTTTTCAACCCTTGATGGAATTTTCAACCGTGATTATTTTTGTTTGTATTGAGTGCCTTTTTGCTGGTCGTTTTTATCGCCCTTTTTTGTACTCGCACACGTGTGAGACCATGTTTTTCATCCCTATTATTGGCGGCTTCCTTTCGGAGGCCTTTTTCAACCGTTGATCTAATTTTCATCCCTAATTAAGGCCTTTTTTGTATTTAATCGCTTACTTGAGGAGGCGTATTTTTCAACCTTATTTTATGGTTTATTTTTGGTGGTCGTTTTCAACCCATGATGGGAATTTCAACCCTGATTATTTTTGTTTGTATTAAGAGCCCTTTTGGTGGGGAGGCCTTGGAGGTTAGGCAATTGTGAGTATTCTTTTAATTCCTATCTACATATTGTAACCTTACGAAATTTTATTTATACATTGGGATTGTATTCTAATAAGGAGGCCTAATGCTATCTTGTAAGGCTAATGTAGGGCTTCGTAACATACTGCTGGACTTAACCCTGTGACCCTTGTAAAATTTGAATTTGCATTCTAATAAGGAGGCCCTATTGCTATCTTGTAAGACAGGTGCATGAGCTTGTGTTAGGGTTTGATCTTGCGTGGGGGAATTTGAATGACAGTAAAATTTAATTATAGAACACTTATTTTTATTGTAAATGTCATAATTAAAAAAGCCTCCGTGAGTTATAAAAAAAAAATTAGTGACATTCAGATTATTCACTAATGAAACAAAATTATTTTATTAATTTAATTAATTACATAACAGTAATTACAATGTTTTTTTCTAAACAAATATTAAAACTGATTGTTTTACCAGCATTGATTGCATTGAAATATATTTAATATCCATCCGCTCGTTAAAGTGTTGTATGAATAAAATAACTAAAAGGTTAACAGCACACTTACCAGTTGTCTATTGAAAGAACATTTTTGAGGGACTGATTCACGAGTGATAGCCACTGCTTTGTGTTACTCGTCTAATCAAACTAAAGCACTTTCTATGTTTTACGTTTATGAATAGTTAATGTAAAACTAGCTATTGATTTCCCCATAATTAATTTTTATAGTGTAAATATATAAACAACCTAATTTATCTTTATCACACTTACTGCAACTCGTATTTACCTTTCCTTTAAAGTAATTAATAACAAAGCGGTTTGAACAAAATATTATATGTTGTCCATACATACATACATACATACGCAAATTGTTTTTTTATAAAAACCGCATTGAAAGTTTGGAATGTAATAATTATATGATTTAAATTCCTCAACAACAATATGTAGTTAGAAACCACTTCTCATGTTTACTTTTAGCTAATTACTGTGTAATTATATAAACATGTTAATTTTAATAATCTACCAACCGAGTAACAGACTTTCCTTAAAACGCTAAAGTCATAAATTTTATAACACGATTTTTAAAAACACACATGCTGAATTAAAAATAAAGAAAAACAATAGGCTCATCTGATATTATGCAACTCTTAATTAAAAAAAAGTAAGGTACTAAAAATTCTCTTTTTTATCAGAATAGAATGGTTGGGTAACAGGTGTTAAACAATAATTTAATTATCTCGTCATTGACAATTAAACATGTGCTAAGAAAGTTTTTTACAAAATCAATCATTGATAAACCTATCTACAATACAGAAACGTTAACGCATAAATTCCACACACATCCGAATGGTAATCCTGCAGTATTATTTTATTGTAACGGAACCATCTAGAATTCTTCTCTAGGAAACGTAAATGATACCCTTGAGATGCTCGGCCAAAGTAATCAAAATACTGTCCGTTACCATTATTATCAATGTAGATAGCGGTCCAATGCTGACCTGGTTCGTTTGCAGGAGCCGTGTTGACGATAATTGCACACGGTCTAGGTGCGTGCCTCGGTTGTTGATTAGAAGCACATACAAGCCGAAACACATTCTTCTTGTGGCTGGGGATCGATTTCAAGCATCTCAACACTAGTACCTCATACATCTTTGGAATTGGTATGCACCTAGGATTTATTATAAACAGGTTGCATAATTATCCTCTGTCATAAAAATTGTATTCTAATAAAGGACAAAGACATGTAAAGATAATAAATAATATAATAATATAATAAAAGATTTTATTTAATTAATTTAACCTGTTAACATGTGTCAAGATTATTTTTAGTTACACTTTAAAGAGGGAAACGCACGAGAAACGAGAATGCTGCTAGCCTTGGGTCTTGTGCGCTGGCGCGCTCGTCAATGTTCGGGTAGAATCGGTTATCTTCGGGGGAAGTTTGAAGTATTGACCTAACCACACTCATGCCCTAGGGGCATGTTTATAAATCTAAACTTATTTTTTATGGCTGAGGTATTTTCGCATAAGACGGCTGCTTGCGCACAAGACCCAAGGATAGCAGCATTCTCTTTTCTCGTGCGTTTCGCTCTTTAAAGTGTAACAATCATCAAGTGAGCATTATTATAATGTATTCTCCTGTTTATGAGCCAAGATCAGCGGACTTTAGAGATTTTACTGACTTGTTAATAAACTATTACAACATAACCATTCAAGATGATGGTGGAAACGATGACGTGGATGAGCTGAATGTATCTCACATCCAAGGTGATGGTGATGATTCACAAAAGAGGAAGAAGAGCGATGAGGTAGAGAAGAAAGACGAATCTCAAAACCATGATGATGATAGTGACGAATCACGGTTCAAGAAGAAGAAGACCGATAAAGTATGTGATTAAATAAAAATGATGTAGTGTTGTTTATAATAATAATATATTTTCAAACGCTAAGCTTTCCTTCAATTTTGTTAATAAACTTGTTTTTCCTAACGGTGTTTGAACCTACACTAACAATGCTGCAGTTAATGCGAAAGTGCGGTTAGATGGATAGCTACAATAAGTGTGAGATTGGCTTTCTTTTGCGCTCTGTGAGTTAAATCATACTGATATATTTGAATTGTGAGCTGATTTTGTATGATTAAGTTAAATCAGTTTGGTATTTAATTTAATCGATTTGATTAATTTGATTTGCGTAGTTGATTTGTATGTTTGAGAAAGAGACGAGGAGAGCCGAACACGATCAACCCCTATTACAGAAAACATTCATTAGCCATTACACCACTATATTGCACCACAAACAACCCTAATTAGTCCTAGAAATATACCGCTAGGTGGCGTCGCCTCTACTACAAAAAACATTCGCTAGTTTAAAAATATACCACTAGATGGTGCCACAAACAGAACCCTGATTAGTCCTAGAAATATAACGCTAGATGGTGCCACCTTTATTACAGAAAATATTCATTAGGCCATACACAACTAGATGACAATACAAATTCAAATTTCCCAACAAGCGCCATGATAGGAGGGCGCAGGCCCTAACACAGGTTCCTATGTTTTGTCTTATAAGCTAGCAATAGGTCCCTTATTAGAATACAAGTTCAAATTTCTCGCAATAGGTAATCAGAATGTAAACACTTAAATACAAATCCAAATTCAAATATCCTGCCAAGGGGCCAGGGGCTAACACCCGAAAGTATGTAAGTTACGAAGCCCTACGTGTATCTTACAAGTTAGCATTAGACCTTATTATTATAATACAAGTTCAGATTTCCCCGCATAGATGGCGTCACAAATAAATTCAAACCTTTGGTGGAGGAGTGAGGGTCTGAAAGTAAGCTGCTAAGCCCTACATCTGTCTTACAAGTTAGCATTATACCTCTTATTGTAATACAGAATCATATTTCCAGCCATAACCTGCACGGACTTAAATACAAATACAAATTAAAATTTTCCGCCACGGTAAGGGACAAAGCCCCGAGAGAAAGTTGCGCAGCCCTACACCTGTCTTACAAGTTAGCATTAGGCTCCTTATTATTATAATACAATTCAAATTTTCCTGCAAGGGTACCACGATAATACACGAAGGCCTACGAATAAGTGCGCTCACGACAAGGGGCAAAGACCCGAGAACAGGTTGCGACACCCTACACCTGTCGTACAATCTCGATTATGCTCGAGGAGGGTTGGATTGCGATCGCCGAAACAGCTTTTGCCGAAATCCTCGTGTTGCGAAATTTTACGTATATGATACATGTTAATTTAAAAAAAATTCAAGGCCAACCGCTTCTATAAAATAAAAATAATCTTGACACATGTTAACAGGTTAAATTAATTAAATAAAATCTTTTATTATAAAACACTTCTCATTATCTTTACATGTCTTTGTCCTTTATTAGAATACAATTTTTATGACAGGGGATAACTATGCAACCTGTTTATAATAAATCCTAGGTGCATACCAATTCCAAAGATGTATGCAGTACAAGTGTTGAGATGCTTGAAATTGATCCCCAGCCACAAGAAGAATGTGTTTCGGCTTGTATGTGCTGTACCTAGACCGTGTGCAATGATCGTAAACACGGCTCCTGCAGACAAACCAGGTCAGCATTGGACCGCTATCTACATTGATGATAATGGTAACGGAGAGTATTTTGATTCCTTTGGACGAGCACCTCAAGGGTATCATTTACGTTTCCTAGAGAAGACTTCTAGATGGTTCCGTTACAATAAAATAATACTGCAGGATTACCATTCGGATGTGTGTGGACTTTATACGTTAACGTTTCTATATTGTAGATAGGTTTATCAATGATTGATTTTGTAAAAAACTTTGTTAACACATGTTTAATTGTAAATGACGAGATAATTAAATTATTGTTTAACGCCTGTTACCCAACCATTCTATTCTGATAAATAAAGAGATTTTTTAGTACCTATTGTTTTTCTTTCTTTTTAATTCAGCATGTGTGCTTTTAAAAATCGTGTTATAAAATTTATGACTTTAGCGTTTTAATGAAAGTGTATTACTCGGTTGGTAGATTATTAAAATTAACAGGTTTATATAATTACACAGTAATTAGCTAAAAGTAAACATGAACAGTGGTTTCTAACTACATATTGTTGTTGTGGAATTTAAAACATGTGATTATTACATTCCAAACTTTTAATGCGGTTTTTATAAAAAACAATTTGCGTATATATGTATATATGGACAACATATAATATTTTGTTCAAACCGCTTTGTTATTAATTACTTTAAGGGAAAGGTAAATACGAGTTGCAGTAAGTGTGATAAAGATAAATTAGGTTGTTTGTATATTTAGACTATAAAAATTAATTATTTGGAAATCAATAGCTAGTTTTACATTAACTATTCATAAACGTAAAACATAGAAAGTGCTTTAGTTTGATTAGACGAGTAACACAAAGCAGTGACTATCACTCGTGAATCAGTCCCTCAAAAATGTTCTTTCAATACAGAGCTGGAAAGTGTGCTGTTAACCTTTTATTTATTTTATTTACTTGTACAGATTTTTAATTACAGTTATAAAACACATCTAAGTTATACGTAACAACAAGTTTCTTTAAAAATATTAAGGTGTACAATATACAACAATTTAACGAGCGGATGGATATTAAACATATTTCATTCCAATCAAACAATAACAAAACAATATTGTAATAACTGTTAGGTAATTAATTAACTTAATACAAATTTTTTGTTTCATTAGAGAATAATCTGAATGTCAGTAATTTTTTTTTATAACTTACTGAGGCTTTTTTAATTATGATATTTACAATAAAAATAAGTGTTCAATAATTTAATTTTACTGTCATTCAAATTCCCCCACGCGAGATCAAACCCTAACAAAAGCTCATACACCTGTCTTACAAGATAGCAGTAGGGCCTGCTTATTAGAATACAAATTCAAATTTTACTTCAAGGGTCACGGGGCTAAGTCCAGCAGTAAGGTTCGAAGCCCTATATCAGCCTTACAAGATAGCATTATGCCTCCTTATTAGAATACAATCCCAATGTGTATATAAAATTTCGTAAGGTTACAATCTGTAGATAGGAATTAAAAGAATACGCACAATTGCCTAACCTCCAGGGGCTCCTCACAAAAAGGGCTTTTAATACAAACAAGAATAATCAGGGTTGAAATTCCCATCATGGGTTGAAAAAGGCCACCGAAAAGAAACCATAAAGTAAGGTTAAAAAATACGACTCCTACACGTAGGCATAAAAAAAATCAAATAGGCCTTAATTAAGGTTGAAATTCCCATCATGGATTGAAAAAGGCCACCGAAAAGAAACCATAACATAAGGGTGAAAAATACGCCCCCAACAAGTAAGCTATTAAAAACAAAAAAGGGTTGAAAAAGATCTCCGAAAAGAAGCCACCAATAATAGGGGTGAAAAACACGGTCTCACACGTGGCCGAGTACAAAAAAGGCCGACAAAAACGACCAGCAAAAGGGCGCTTAATACAAACAAAAATAATCAGTGTTGAAAATTCCATTAAGGGTTGAAAAAGGTCTCCAAAAAGAAACCATAAAATAAGGCCGACAAAAAAAAATTGCTGTCAAAAGACCATAATTAGGATTGAAAAAGGCCTCCGAAAAGAAGCCGCCAATAATAGGGGTGAAAAACACGGTCTCACACGAGGGCGAGTAAAAGTAGTGTGCGAAGTTGCCCCAGTGGGCGGGCTTGTGACGTAAAAAAAGTGGAGGGGAGGGTGCCCCCTTTCTACTCTGCATTGTTTTTCCATAGCACCATTCTGAATTTGGAGGTTTGGGCGCGTTATAGGTCAATTGAGTTACCTTAAGGAAAGTTGTACGGAATTGTATGAGTATTGCCGTTCGAAGAATTACAATCCCACCCACTTATTTTTTAAAATTACAATGAGTTAGTGTTGGATGGATGGACGGAAGATGGGTGAAGGCAGGCCCGGATTTGCTTTAAAATCGTGAACGCTGGCGCAGAAATAAATTGCTACTACGAGTGTGTTCTTATTGTAATTCTTTGGCAATACTCATATAATTCCGATCAAATTTCCTTAAGGTAAGTCAATTGATCTAGTAAATATAAAAATACACCATCTAACCCAAAGGCTAAGTATTTTAATTATATGTAATAATGAAGAAATTTTACATTTTCAAATATCTAACTTTTGCGCCATTTTTGTAAATAGAATCGTACTTATTGTTTTATGTATATGAAGTAAAGTGCAAAGAATCCAAACGTTTGTGCACCAACTATAAAATAATGAATGTCTCTACTAATTAATACTGATTGGCGAATAATTATTGCATGAAATGCACAAATATTTTCTTATTTAATATTCACTAATATTTTTAGGTTTTTAATTATAACATGTTTACAAGATTGTAACTATGATAAAAATCTGGTTTGTTTTACTTTTTGTCGGTTTTACTAATTTGATTTAAGGAATTTAACAACGCGCGGTAGTTAACAAAAAAGCTCAATTAAAAGTTAATAAGTTTGTAGCGCTACCGAACGAAACAAGCAGGTTTTCTTTTTAAGTTACAATAAAAATTTTATATATAATCAAGTTGCGAAATGAGTTGCTTGCTAAACAAGAAGTGGCCCCCTTACATTTTACGTATATTGAATCGACAGGTGGAATATGATCTTTATCCATACTATCGAGTTACACAAAAACGCCTTTACCATAAGTTAAAATTTAAAAAAAAATCTTTGTAAAAAGCCGAAAAAAAAAGAGATTTGCAAAATGGATGTAATAAAGAACGCGGGGAGGAATCATCCTATTACAAGAGAGTGATGTGTGTATAGATCATAAATAAATATAATTGAAGACAACAAACACACGATTTTAGAACGCTCACTTCTCTCTAATTATAATTAAAAAATTTTCGAACGTAATTTATATTGATGTATTTTTGAATTGAGCTAAAGTTATAAAGCTGTCAGCAATGATTGATTCTCTCTAAGTACACGTTACCGTACCAATCGTCCTTTCAGATTAATCCACTTTACCAACGTACATAATCAATCAGACTCTTTGAATGGTCGAACGGTGTAATCATCGAATAATCACGATCTTCAATACTATCAATTATTCCATATATTTAGTAAGATCGATTTTCACCGTGAGATTTCTAGACGACCGTTTAATCACTTTTCTTTATTAATTAGATCAAATGTCTGCACTACTTTGCTTTGATAAATAAACCAACACCAAGTCTTGTTCTTTTACAACAAAAACTTGATTTTTGTAATGGAATTTGTTACATAAATTAAAACCGTAATCTTGAAAATCGGAATTAAATTAACTCAATTAAGACTTTTCTAGATTGCAATTACGCATCATTTCAATTACATAGAATTATGAGCATTAGAATTGAAATCCTTTAAATTTTTTTTAATCAGAAGTGAGACTCTTCAAAATCATAAAAAAAATAGATTCTGTTTAAAAATGGATGCTTCGGAACCTAAAAAATAGGTGTGCCAATATTTTTGAATAGTGTAATCTAAAAATGTGTGTATTTAGGTGCTAATTATACGCCATGTTGCGACATCGAAATTAAATTTTAAATCAAATAGGAAACAGCAAACTTTTTATAACGTGATCAATCTCAAGTGTACTGTAGTGGTATGACAAAAATCCCTAGTTGTTAATATTGTTGTGTTTTGCAGTTGGCTGCTTTGGATTTTTAGTGTGGTTTTAGTCGTTTTAGTTTATGTCAGTTTATGTCATATTATACCTTCGTTTTTCACTTTTGTATTTTCTTGAGTTATTTACAAACTGTCTATATCAAGACAAATTATATATTCTGAATTTCAAATTGTGATATCGAATTTAATCGTCATGCCGTTTTCAATCGAACACGACACATTCATTGTTGTGGCTCATTTTCGTAGCGGCTTCCAAGATGGTAATGGGCAATGGCATTATTCATTGCAATCATGCATCGATCAATTTACTGTTGAGTACCCAAATGAAAATATTAGTTACGAAACATTTAGTCAACATCGTAATCGATTGATAGCTCGATTCATGGAAACTGGTAGTGTTTTAAAACGCAAACGTGAAGCTTCGGCTATTGTCTTAACAGAGGACACCTTAGCAGATATCCAAGCAAGGATGAATGCAAGCCCCAATAAATCTTTGCGAAAACTATCTGCACAAACACGTATGAAAAATTTTACCATACAAAGATAATTTTACATAAATAATTTTTAGATGTAACCTATGGAAGTGTCCACACTGCAGTAAAGAAGAATTTACATTTGTACCCGTACAAGGTGTCGGTATTACAACAGTTGCGAGATAGAGATTTTCAGCTTAGAGTAAACTACTGTCAATGGTTCAACAATACGATGAACAATGATTTACTGGATGTATCTTTTTTTTCTGATGAAGCTTGGTTTCGTGTCCGGTTACAAAATTATCGTACGTGGTCTGCAGAAAATCCACATGTATTTCGATAAACTACCTTACACTCTATCAAGGTCGGTGTCTGGATGGCAATGTCGCGACAACGAATATTTGGACCAGTATTTTTCGATGGCACAATTACTGCGGCAAGATACAGGGAAATACTTTTAGAACCATTTATTAATAATTTGGATGATCGTGAATTACGAAACGGGTATTTCCAGCATGACTCCGCTACCCCGCATACTGCACAGGCTACAATTAATTATTTACGAAACTTCTTTGAAGATAGAATCATTAGTGTAAATCGTTGGCCACCGAATTCACCAGACTTGACACCGTTAGACTTTTTTTTTTGGTTATTTAAAAAACAAAGTGTTCAGTAGAAGATTGCATACTCTTCAAGAATTGCGAGATGCTATAACTCATCAAGTTCATAATATTGGTGCCGAAATGTTACAAAATGTATTTGCGAATATGCAACGTAGGGTGAACTTATGTTTACAATTTAATGGCGGTCATTTTGAACATATGCTGTAAAGCAAAGTGTGATAACTAATGTGTACCTAAGGAGTTAATGATTTAATCCAATCATTAAATAATATTTTATTTATTTTGTTGTATTTTATAGGGATGCAGTCTAATCAAATACAAAATAGTCATTATTTAAATTAAGATAATATTTTATAATGTATAAGTTAATGACCTTCATACAGATTTGAAACTCGAACCATGCTCTAGAGTAGCTAGAGCAATACAGCTTCTTACCAACCTATCAGTGGTACCAACTTAAATATTTTGATCACGTGGTATACTCTTGAGATTGATCACTCTGTATAAACACAGCTAATTTCACGAAGCCGCGAACGTTTGGATAAATATTCTGTTTAACTGATTTTCTTTTGCTGTAATCAAGCGCCAAAAATACAATTTTGCGACTTTCTTTCGCGGTAATTAGACACCTAGTATGTGCAGTTGTGTACCATTAAAGTTAAATTTTGAGCCTCTATACGAAACAAGTTATTGTAAAAGTCAGATACACACGGTCAACTTCAGAGCCGTGGAATTAAAATAAAATTTTGCTCCGCTTCAAGAAACTAGTTATTGTAAAAAATCCTCAGTACGGCTAACTTCACACAGCCGTTACCTTCTGTATAAATAAATTTTTTCTTATGCAGTACTAGGCGTGAATTGTGCGCCGTTAAAACAAAATTTTGCGTTCACATTGCAAAGATTACATCAACAAGGCTAACTTGACAGCCGTCAGCTTATGAATAAATTATTTTTTCTTGCACGATAACAATTTTGTTATCCTCCAACGGATTTACGTAAATGTGTCATGTTTCCCTGTTTAGTTGCCTAACCTGTATTTTTATTGTATTTGAAATAAAACTTCACTTTTTCCATTATAGGTATATCTACATTTAATCATATTAAAATCTATTCTCTTACATTATGGCGATACTACAGTTTTTCTAATATTATTGTAATGCACCCAGGCCAGTCTAACGACTGCACAACTCAAGCGCAAGAACAACGTTAATGCGCAAACTTATTTAAGCAGGTAGGATCACTTACGTTGTGTAAAAGAATTGTTACGGGATATATGTGTTACGGGTGTCTAGGGGAGGATAAAATAAAGGTAACACAATTAAACGCAGTATAAAAATTTATAAGCAAGTGCAATGTAGTTCTGATATCTTTATTGCGGATTGAGGAAAAGAACTGCAAAAGAAAAACTTCACCGCCGCATACTACAACAAGAATCACAGCATAAATAAAGTATAAGTATTAGTTATAAATACCTAGATCAATACGTATTTAGAGTTCACTGTTATTGCAAGATTAAATTGATATTACTCTACTTTAACCTAAATAAATCAATTTATTTACAATTAACGAACCAAAAGGTAACACATTTCACACAGTATTCCAACCAGAACATGCCTTAGTGTTGCACCGGTTATCTCCCCAAGGTCAGCATTATGCCAGTTATACCCGGGAGCCTTCTTACGCTTCCACTACATTTACAAGGGAACATCCATCTTAAAATATGCTGCATTATAGGCGTGAAATGTCAAAATAAAATATATATTAAAATGAAATCAAGAGACCTCTCTACATTAAATAACAAGATTGTGATGTAATATTAACTTTCAAGTTATCATTGATATATATTGTATATATATATATATATATATATATATATATATATATATATATATATATATATATATATATATATATATATATATATATATATATATATATAGTAATTAATAATTGTTAAATGATAGAATAAATATTAATTGTATTTTATTTGTTGAATAATTATTATAGTTGCACGGACTAGCTCAATTAATCTCATATAGGGGATAGAGTTCAATAGCTTTTACGCTTATTGTTGGCAAATAAAATAAATATAATTTAACCTTTGATGTTATTTTGATTGCGTTTAAATGTGATCGTAAAATCATGGAAACTTTTACTTTTAATATAAAAATGTTCTTTGTCAAATAAATTGCAAATTATAATAATTGGTCGGTATGTGAAACAGACCTTAGTTAAACCTGCACAATAACGCATGCGTTGCGTCCTAACTGAATTAAAATGTAGCCTGTCAAAAATGTCAATAAAAGATCTTAAATATGTGAGTTCAATTATGTTTTGTTTAGAAGTAAAATGATAATGTTGATAATAACACTGGTTCATTTACCTTACAGATTTTATACCATGTTGTCGCACAAACATTTACACATATAATCAATAAACACTTAAATACAGGACATCAAACGAATAATCAAAACAACTTATGGGTTATGATAATAAAGTTTCACTCACATGTGTATCTACATATTCCCAAAAATGTTTTCATTTGGCTGGTTTCATATTAATATCGTGGGTAGACTTCTTCCCATGTATAGCCGATGATACTGCTCTGTTGTTCATGCTTGTGCTGCATAGATTTCCATACTTCATCCAATTCCAAATTGTTGGTGAACGACTTTTCTTCGGTAATTGTTATGTTACGTAAAATTGCTTATATACTTTCAATTAAGCACTGCGTTTTAAATCGTATATTATTTATATGTTGTTTTAGATGTTTACTAAATTTTTCGATTTTAAAATTATATTTGATGTTCATATAAATTTTAATTAATTTCACTTCTGTTTTAGATCTCGTTATGGAATTTAGTTTGTTAATAACTATGCGTCGCTTCAAAAAAAATAAACATCAACTCCAGATAACTGACTAATTTTATTAACTTAAAAAAAACAAAAACATCAACCGAAATATGAACACGTAATCGAATCGAAACACATTTATTATAATCGACAATTATATCGGAAACCTAACTTTTAGATTTAATCGTAGGTTAAAAGCAATTGTTACTGAGGTCTCGACTCTTCACTGATTGCGTTTCAAAAATCCGATAATATTAACGTAACTTAAAACTTACATGTTAACACCAACACTACTAACACTTTTATTTGTTAGTCATAAAAATTTAGAATTGCAAGAGTTGTAAAAGTTGTAAGAGTTGTAAGAGAGCGAGTAATCAGGAGCAATTCCTTTTATACTTTTCTGTTAGCTACCAAAATTTCAACTTTTCTGTACCATACACACAAAGTATCCAAGTCTCTGATTGGTCTAAACAAAATCGCTAACTTAACTAAAATACAAATCATGCCATAACTTTCTTAAAATAAGTCGAATTTACATTTTGAAAACAGATTCGGAATCAGGGCAAAATTTCGCGTAAAACGATACCTCACAAGCCCTAGTTCGCTTTAACTCTGTGCAATTTGACAAATTATAATATAATTTTACTTATATCTAAGAAACTCTATATTTGACACCTAAACTAATTACATATTCGTAATCTACACGAAAAACTGTATCAGAACACATTTATTTCAAATCATACAACTTAATTTTTACAGAAATTCCTTTTTCATACTAGAAATTTATGTAGTTAACCCCATTTTTCTAATTTTATGTTAATATACCTTGTACATTGTAAATTTCTTTATGAAAACGAGAGAAACCTTCTATTAAATACTCTTATAGTTTACTTTAAGCTTAAATTATCCTACAAAAACTATAAATTTGCAAAATCCTTAAAATTAATAATAATTAACCTAATTTATTACAATTTTACTCATAACTTGCGTTTACAACGTCCAAATTACTTGAAATGTTACTTTATGATGTTGTTATAACTGTCTTTAACATCAATACTGTTTACTTTCACTGTATACTCTAAAACTTTGTCAATTCAGAAATCCATATTGTTTACCACACTTATGCAGATTTTGTACACTAAAAGTATTTTTATGTTAAATATCCCAATGTAGAAATGTTGTTCATGTTCCATTTAATGTTTACAACGCACTATCACTTCTCCTGCACTTTTTGTACACTTTGTCTGTGAATTATAACTAAACCGTGTCCGTATCATAACCCTTTCTTACAGTTTATATATTTCCTGCGTTGTAACTAACTCGATACATGTTCTACATATTATTATAAACCTACTTCATGTGATAAATATCTGTAAAGTTTCTAAATTGCAAAAATACTTTGAATAAACTGTAAATTTATTGAAACTCACAGATATCAATCCTTCTGACCTTCCTCACATGCTCCTTATATAGCCCCATTGCAACTTGTGCAACTTACACCAAGCCTGTTTCGTTAAATCAAAACCATTTTATCTCACTCGTCTACTACTTCACTTATTAAAATGCAGTGTAAATATACTCCAGTCTATCTAAATTTGCCCACTTTAAAAATATACACCTGTTTACTCTTGTCCCTGTATTTATCTTATCTCTAACCATCTCAATATATTCATATATATATATATATATATATATATATATATATATATATATATATTAGACATTTTCTTCAGTTCATCACAGTTGACCGCTATGATGATAGCTTAGCTAATGAAACGCGTTCGGTGTTTTTTAATTTGTGTCGTACGTGGGTGACCTTTTTTTCTGTTATAGATTTTGCCACAGTTCCAGTATTCCGGATTTTTAATCTGCATTAAATCTTCTGAACAAATGTTTAAGAGTTTTACGTAACTACAAGTGAGGACTTTGGTAAACGTAAGCTGTAATTTTTTTTTATGATTGTGGACCTGAACAGGCTAAATTAGGCCGATCGTGCTAAAGCACTCAGGAACACTTAGGAGGATAGATAGAGGGATAATGAATTGTCAATAGATGCCTATGAACAACTACCTTGAATTTTCTCATATCATAAGTGAGAGGAAAACAGGAACTAGGGAGATCATTCAAGGGTTTAGAAGCCGTGTAGAAAAATGTGGATTGCGCCCGTTTGGTACGACAAGTGGAGATTTGTACTGCATACTGATGATGTGAATGAGCGAACCGAGTGTTCTCGTTAAAATTTAATAAATTAAATTCAGCCTTAATTAAAACAATTTCGTTTAATTTCAAGTATCTTGGAAATATTTAATTGATGAAATAAAATACCACTTGATGGTTGAAAAATTTGATCATTCTTAAAATATTCCGCATTTTCTGTCACTTCAAATCGTACACCAGAAAAAGAAACAAAACCTAATTGCCCCTCACAGCACCTTAGGTGCTTAGCAACGTTAGGAGTTGATCCTAGTTTTTCCTGTTCAAACGACTTTTGAAAACGGCAATCAACTCAGATAAATCTCTACAGATCGGTAGAGCTCGTCGTCATTTTAAAAATTGGATTGTTAGAAAACTAGTTCATCAAAATCACACATGGCAAACGCATATTACAGTAACTAATAGAATCTCTTGAATTTTCATACAATTCCTGTTTGTGTTACTTTCGTTAAATAAACTGCGTTAATTCAAATTAGTTTTAATGAGCAACCCCGACTTTCCAATAATAATAATGTACTATTCCCTTTTATACCCATTTATATCTCTTATATCCATTCACCATGCCTTTCCTTAAATTTAGACACGTGCTTAAAAGGTTGGAAGGTTATCAATCATAATATATCCATTAATATGTACGTATAATTCGTAATTAATAACCACACATTCGAATTTTGGCAATTTAGCCCTGTATAAATGTTACAATTATCGACACACACATATACGCACACACAATCGAGATCGGAGTGTTTGTCTTGAACTAGAATCGGAGAGTTGGTTGCTATTTTCCGTTCAAAAGCTCAACGTCAACTCTCTCAACGCTAATTTTCGGAAGCATAACCAAGAATAAAAAGGGTCACGACCAATCGCATCTGCTAAAATTTTGGAAAACTAATTTGTATTGTACCGAACCATTTTAATACAAAACAAACTTAAAAATCCTAAAATTGCATTTCACATCTCGTAATTCAAGTTGACGCGTGAAAATGCATGATTATGAATCGTTTAATGCTATTAAACGACCAAAGTTGGTAATACTTTGTGTTGTTTTCCGAAAGGGTCGCCATTTCACTTGCAATGGATTTTACAAACACAACCATAGTTATGACAAAACAGGACAGAGAATTTCGTCCTTATTAGAATCTTGAATCTCTGCCCATGCTATAAGAAGTGAGTTGAAAATGTTGAAGACACTAGTTCAAGCTTAAACAAGAAGCATGTGAAACCCACAAGAACTGTTCGAACACCTGAATTTGAAGAAGCAGTCTACGTCACAATGTAGAAGAGCCTATAGCGTTCAGCAAAACCACATTCTAACGGGTGGTTCAACAAGATTGCAACATTTTATTCCTTAATAAAATACATATGTTTTGAAGAATTGTAAAACTTTTATTTCAACTTATATTACATAGGTTCCGATTAAGTATGGAACAAAATATCCATTAAATAGCAGCCACATCTTTGCTGGCACATTCTTGCTGATCAATTTCTCCAATGACACGTCCAATTCCATCGTTAAGCTCATTTATTGTTGTCGGATGATCGGAATGTGCGTGAGACTTCCACAAAAGACCACAACCAAAAATTGCATGGCGTGAGATCACACGATCTCGGTGGCCAATTCTGGTTGCCATTGCGTGAGATAATAAGATCCGGAAATATTTCTTGCAACAACTGAACTCTTTCTTGTGCAGTGTGACAGGTTGCTCCGTCTTGCTGGAACCACATGTTGTCCAGATGCATACTGACCAACGCAGGCCACAGAAACTCTCTTATCATGTTTCGATAACGGTCGCCATTCACAGTAACTACATTCTCGGATTCGTTCTCAAAGCCCTATCATTGCTCCAGCCCAAAATCCACACTAAATAGCGACTTTTTGTGGGTGCGTTTTTTCTCATAAACTAGCCGAAGATTCTCAGCAGCCCAGATGCGACAGTTCTGTGTGTTCGCATACCCGTCTAAGTGGAAGTGCGCTTCATTGCTAAACATTGTTTTCAACGTCCACTTCTTGGTTTTGCATTATCCAGTTGACGAATATACGGCGCTACGAATGATCTGTTGGCTTAATTTCTTGAGTTAGCTGAACCTTATAAGTATGAAAATAAGGATCTTTTTTCAAAATTAGTAAAAAAAGTAAAGTGGTTTTTGAAATTCCCAACTCTTGTGAACGTCGGCGAGTGGAGGTTTTTGCATCCTCGCCAACACTTTCAGTCACTGTGGTAATATTTTCGAAAGATCGCCCTGCCCGACGACGAATACAAACTTCAAATTGTTCAAAAGTTGGAACTTGCTGACTTAAACAGGAAACTTAATTTTGCTACTCAGTTTTCATTGAAATGTGATAAAAATATTACTTCCTACCACATGTCGGATAAACTCCATTTTTCATCTTAGCGGTTGCTCAACAAACAGAAGCCCCTCCTTTGGTTTGTACAAAATCCTCACCAGAAACCAATACACAGTGGCAGTGGCTGTGTCCGCTAGATTTTCTAGGAGCCATTGATCCTTTCTTCTTTGAAGATTGATACATTCGAGTGATGACTGTGATATCACAACGGTACGTAAACATTTTTGAAACGTTTTATACCGACAAATTTCAACATCATTACTCAGTGTGGAAGCACGCATGATTTCAAAAAGACGGAGCCATAGTCCATATAGCCAACATTTGCGAAAGAGCGAGTGTATAGTACTTGCCAGCATAATGAAACTCGAGGACCATCTCTGTTGAGTTTTCTTTGGTTTGCTTTGGGTCGTCTTAGAGTTGTTGTTTCCTTCTTAACTTTTGGAAAAGGCCTCACAACTTTGGGACTTAACATTTTACTTTCAGATTTGCTTTGAGTTGGCAAGATTACTACAGCATCTTTTGAAGTTGATGGTTGATTTCGAAAATCTTCTGTTTCAGCAATTTGATTGGGTACATTTACATCCCCATAATCATTTTGAAGATTTAACTCATCAGATACTATCCCTTTATTGATTGTTCTTTGTAGACCAGAGTAGTATCAAAGTCTTCATGTATGGAGGGTGAGGAATTAAGTGGCCAAATACCAGGTTTTTCAAAAGCAGTGGTAATATTACGGGGTGCAAATGCTTCCAAAAATGGATTTTTTGTGATTCTAGGAATATGTTTTACTGAGACTGTTTTACCAGGATTACTTGACATACAGTCGTTTAAAGAGATCATGGATTTTCTTTTAAAAAGCCCATAAACTCCAACATCAAGAGGTTGGAGTTCATGGGATGTGTGCGATGAGAAAGAGAGAAGAATAATCCCATTTTCTCTTGCCAAGGTTGTATGCGATTCATGATTGTCTATTAGAAGCAAAATTTTGTTTTTTTTGTTGCACTTTGTACCCTTCACAATATGCTCCAATGTTTTAACAAACAAGTCTCCTGGCATCCATCCTGACTTATTGCCAAGTGCTGTACTTAAAGCTGGACCATTTTCTAAACAATCTTCTATATTTCTTACTCTTGGTAATATATAAATCGGTGGAAGTGCATTTCCCGTAGCACTTATGACTCCTACACAGGTAACGAGTTCTCCCCTCTCAGCCGAAGCTACAAGACCAACTTGCTTTTTTCCTTTCGGAGCTACAACCCTTGGTGGCCTTAAGATTGTTGTTACCCCGGTTTCATCTAAGTTGAAGATTTGATTGGGAGTAAATTGATATTTCTTCAAAACGCTTTTGTAGTGGGTAAAAAATTCTTCCACTTTGACTTTGCTAAAACCCAGCCCTCGAGCTAGACTAGTGCGTTTTGGCTTTCTTAAAGACAACGTGGAATTTAAACCATATAGCCAGTCAGTACCTGCTTTCTTCTTCAAGTTACAACTTTCTGGGTACTTGCAATTAGGCAGCAATGTTCATATGTCAAACCATAAGTCATGTTTGAACATTTTTTTGTATATTTAACCGGCATATCTTCTTGTGCCTCCGAAAACACTTGTCTTGTAGCATATTTACCTAAAAAAATAAAAAATTTAACATCAATGTAAATGATGTACCTAACATTTTTACAAAGTCTGCATAACAACCTGCTAAAAAAGGTTGAAATTTTTATATAATTCCCATCATCATCATAACGCTGCAGATATTCTCCGACTGTCATAGTTCTACAAATTGTGTTGATTCGTAATTGCAAGGTTTTCCTTCTTATGCCATAAACTCGAGCAGCTTCTCTTTGAGATATACTTTGAGATAAAACTTGACGCAGAGCCTGACGCATAGTAGCTTCATTAATGTTGGGCCGATCTGTAATTGCATTTGTAATTACGAACAATCTATAACAAGTAATAAATTATGTATTTTTATAATAGGTATTTTATAATTGGGGTACTTTCAGCCCCCTGTCGAATGTACCCCACTGGTTATATGCGCCTAGCGGCATTCTACACTTCAAACATTTATTACTAGATAAAGGAGTAAAATACAGGTTACGTTTATCTAAATACAATATATATATATATATATATATATATATATATATATATATATATATATATATCACGTTCAGATATAATCAAAAACTTACCTTTATCTCGAAATAATAGTTAAACAAACGTAAACTTTACACAAATTGCATGGAGCACGTAAAACGATGGTGCTCGATATGAAAAGGCTGCTACCAACAGTTGCGCCCTAAATTCGGCGCGAAATCTTGAAAATTTCAAATTTTATTCGCAATGACCGATTGTGCCCCAATGCCGAATCTGCCCCTTTCTCCCCTACGGTCTACTGTTGTTGCCGCCTACTATAACTGCCGATTATGCCTATATTCTTTGCGTTAAGTTGCTACACTGTTAAATAATTATACTTTATTTAGTAATGCTCCAATATTTTCACCTACACTGTAATTACATTGATCAGCTTCAATTTCTCAAAAACGTGATACATGTCCAGACCGGGGAAATAAAACACGTCCACCTTTATGAAAACAAACGCTAATTTTTTGTTCCTTGTCGATCGTGTAAACAAAAACTACATGTAATTTACATTTTCGTAACATACTCAACTACCTACATGGTCTGATAAATCGGTCGTCTTCAAACTTTAATAGTTAAATTTTACATTACTTCTTTAGCGTTCACGCCTATACCGTGGCTTGATTTTTAACACACGGTAACATCTTGACGTGAACACTTAACGCCATAATAATTTTCTGTTGTTTCTAAACATAAACCTAATACGCCCCCGAATCTATCAGAAATGAGCAATCCGCATTACATATCATATCGAATATCATATTTATCGAGATAAATGCATCTTATGAGGTAATATTTGGTATAAGCACTGACCAGTGAGCAAGTATGCAGAGCATTAGAAAAATGGTCAACAAATCATAACCTAAGGAATCGAGTGGGCGGGGGAATATTAGGTGTAGGAGACTGACCACAAGAGGGCACGTGGGTGAGGTTAGATGTCATTAAAAAACAATTAAAAACTAATTAATTTTCATACTATGGTATTGCAAAATTTGTTTAATGTACAGGGTGGACTGATTTCGTGCGAATCTTGGGTAAAGTATATGAAGGGATAAACAAAAACTGATATAGGTGTTATGGGTCGGATATGAAAGGGTGTCTTCTGTGGCTTATGTATTTTTTTACCTCTGTTCATTTGCTTACTATCCTTCCATCGTCATTTATACCTACTTCTAAAAATTGTTATAAATCGCTTATATGACGAGATAGAAAAACAATACTCGACATTTTTTTGTAATTTTTAGCGTAAATTACAATGGTGTAATCAAGTGTAGTGCAAGTTTTTTGACTATTGGTTAAATAGGAATCATATGTTATTTTTTCCCATTAAAAAGTCTATTTAAAATGCTTTTTAAAAATGGAAACACAGTAATATTAGTTTTAACAACTAAAAAATTACAGAATAAATACTGTAGTAATCGATATATTTTAAGCCGGACTTGATAGTGTGCTGTGTTGCGATATTTAGTGAAATTTTTTTTTGTAAACAAGAACCGTACGTTATTTACCCTCATTATGAAGACGGAACCAAAATATATGGACTATGTTTACGATAGGCTATACTTAAGCTTGGAAGTCTGATATTGAATTACTCGCAAACCTCAAATCTGATCAAAAGAATTGGCCATCTAGTGATAGGTACGTTGTGCAGTTTGAATTAGATAGGCTGGATGAGGTCAAGTGTTGCATAATGTGGGGCAAGTAAACAATGAAACTACTCAAATTAACATTAACGAGCTTTGCGCAAGGATGGTTCGACCCGTTAATGTACTATTGTGGGAAAGAACCACCAAGAAAACCCATTTTATTCATAAATAAGTAATTGCACAAGTAAATTAATAAATCAAATAACACAAAAAAAACGACGAAACGGTTAAATATATAACAAAACACCATTAAATCGGGACAAAGTGCGTACAAAATTATACTTTAAGAAAAAAATAAATAAAAAGCAGTTTGACTACACATAAACACAATTAAAAAACCATCACGCCTACAATTGTGTCATAAATAGATCAGAATAAAAATTGTAATACCACACATGTGGCCCTCTAAAACCAATCATGCCGGTCTTTAAGTAAATAAGCAAATAAAACAATAAGGCAAATTTCGGTACATATAAAATCAACAGTAAAATTGCTCAGGTGAGAAATTTACACACACAATTGTTTAGTGACTAATAAAGCACAAAATACATAGTAAAATTACAATAAATTACATGTAAAGAGAAATACGTTCGCAGGCAAACAATTCCAATTACACCTCGGATTAACCAGACTGAATTTAAGACAAAAAAAAAACTCATTAAATAAAGCCTTGCAAGGGTAAGTTGTAGATAGATCATAACATCGTGACCGATATATAAGTTTGAGTGCGTTAGAAAAATACAGCGTCCCATTCTCAGGTTACACATTCATCTATACAACAATAAAACAATAAAATAAAATACGAGGTGTCGATGGTAATCTGGACCCGGGAGTATGTAAACACTGGGCAATTGCCTATTTACAATTATAACCAAGCTTTATCCTGTTCTCGTTCGTCCACGCTCACCTCTACACAAATATAAATATAAATAACAAACAACAATGTTAATTCACCCAATTACATGACTGAAGAAGCCCTGTACTATCTTTTATTTTAACAGATTTCCGTTTACTGAGGCCGCGTGCGAATGGTATATCTTTGCAAGGTAATGTTTGCTTTTTAATACGTTACGTGGGCTTGTAGAATTGGTTGCTGTCAGCTTAAATTACATTAAAAATATCTACTTACGTTGAATATTATACTCCTTCCATACGATACGCCGTTTAAACCCAAGACGATAACGATTATTTATACATATATTGTTTACACGCATGCTTTTCCCATCCGAATGTTTAGTTTAGTAAAAGAAAAAAAAATTCGCGATTTGAGTTTTCCAAGAATGTATACGATCAAATATTTACATACAAAGTGTTTACAACAAAGGTATTTGATCATACACCCCGATCGATCTTACTCGATTGAAACTCTAACTACAACTGCCTTCCCCTCCAATTTCAAAACTAACTATCTTTACTCCCGAAAATAAACCCACGTCTTTCAAAAGTAATAAAAAAACAAAAAATTATTGCGTTTGGAACAGTTTCATACTTATTATTGAACGACATCTTAATTTTAAAAATTAGCATTCGTTCGTAACAAACCCTACATTTAGGTCTCGAGATTCTACGTACCAAACAAGGATCTCTTTCGATCTGCGCTACGTTCCGACGTAACTAATTATTACATTTATGAAATTTTTACCACAGGAATGTGCATACAGCACCTTTCAAAGACTCGTTACTGTCCCCGGGAATAAAGCAGTGTCGAACGTGCGCTTGCTTGTTTCTACCCTAACATGAGTTTTTCAACCCTTAACCAAATACATTCCCATATTTCTTACATAAAATACATGAAATAAAATATTCCGAAAACGTAATCAAATTACGACGTATAATCAAGATATTAAAAATTCGTAAATTATCCTTTCTATTGAGGTAACAATTACGATTAAAAAATGTTTATTACAATAATAAAATTTTCTGGGTCCCCTACCTACATACTCGACTATGCATGAATGTAAATATTGTAAATACTAGTCTAAATGTCAAAAACAAATAATATTAAAAAAATAAATAAATAAGTGACAAAAATCGGCTTATGTGAGTAAATATTGTATATAGTAATCGAAAATTGCAAAACAATAAAAATAAAAAATATAAAAAACATAAAAAGATATGACCACAATCAGCTTTGCTGTTTCGCAACTTTTAAACACACCAACATAATAGAAAATCCATTCTTATCTGCCAGTTCTGGATGAAGTGTGAAGAAAAGTTATCATTGAAATTAATTATTCCATAGAATAATATGAATGATTAGATATTTAATCAAGGATATTTATCACTGTAAAACATCAAGTTTAAAAATAAATCCCAAATAAATAGAAAAATCAAAGGACTTATAAAAACACATTGCAGTTAAGGAAATAAGCTAAAAATGACAAAACTTTATGTTTTATAATAAGTCTTGAATGTAGGTGTCGTAAATAGTCGTAATGACTCAGGAGCTGCAACACTACATTGGATGCAAATGAGACCATTATTTTTTGACATTTTTTTGAGGCGCAAGTGAGCCGAAAATGGTCGTAGGTTGTAACCCCCTTTTCTTTGAATGAAAAGGATTTTACTTTATGTGATTTTAATTTGCCTCAGGCTAGCTCAATCGGATTTTAAATTAATAAAAAGGCGGGGTTCGTTTACTTCTGCTGGGGTTGATCACAGCACACACTGAGTTATAGTCATATTTTTATATTTATATTAAATCTATTCCCTTTTACACTAATAATTTCACACTTAACCTATGAAAAACAATTTGACAACACTGAACAACTATATACAGTCCTCCAGTCCTCCTGCTACTGTGATAGTTTGTATAATATTATTAATTTTAGTTTATCTACTACGGATGCGGGTTTCTTAAAGCAGGATTCCTCTTTCAAAATGAATTTATCGCGAATTGTGATCGGATATTGAAGCGGTTATTCACGTTTGGCGAGATTAAATATGAAACTCCCGGACGTAAACGCGGAGCGTCTTTGTAAAGCTGGGGATCACGACGTGATCTACAAGCGGCGCCTGGTAGTAATGTTGTCTGTAGATTTTGGACGCTTCTGTGTTTTTCTTATATTACTTCGTGGTTGGCTATTGGTGTTAGATAGTGTAATACATGTTGGGCAATGGATCATTTCCAACAATCTGTAACCCGTTGCGCTGTGTAAATGTGACTTCCGGGGGTTAGTAGAATTAAGGCGAGAGCCTTTCTTTCCAACGGAGTAAATGAAAGATGACCACGGACGTTCATCCCGACGTGACATCGTTCAATCTGCGTATTGTGTAATGTTGTGCAATGAAAACTTACGTGCCTTTAACCTCAGATTATAACGACCAGCAGCCCGGTTATATGAGTTGATTTTCAGGTGGCGTTGTTGAGGTATCTCGACAAATGACGCTCGTCGGTAACAGATGAATATTATAACTTTAGATGTTTTTGAAATGAACGTCGTAGGGGATATAAAATTCATTATTTGATGATTTCTGCAAAATTTGATTAAAACATGATAATTAGCAAATAATTAATGAAGGGTAAAGGACGCTGGCCCTTTACGATGTACAAATGGGCCGGGCGAGTTCATTAAAAGAAACAGCGTTAGACGAACTATATTTTCTCTAACTAAAAACTAATATATATTATTTATATTGTTAACTATTTAAGACATATTCTCAATAATGGAATTGTGATTTATTTTATGCCAAAACACTTATTTTTGTGATAGATATATATATATATATATATATATATATATATATATATATATATATATATATATATATATATATATATATATATATACAGGGTTTTCAAAGTTAAGTCGACTATTGCTATCTTCGTTATTATTGGTGCTACGAAGTCGGTTAAATGGGCAAAGAAGTAGCATTTTTCCGCTCATTACGATGGTGAAATCAAAATAAAAATTGAACTTCGTGTTCGCGAGTTATGTCTAAAATTTCCATTTTTTTAAATAGCACACCCAGTATGCAATATCTTTAATCAATTAAATTCTGAACAAAAAAGTTCCTATGACATTTTACCCTAATGTTAAAAATGACAAAGTTATTGATCATTTATTGAATTCGTCAAGGTGGCTGGTATTACGTGAACAATATTTGTCATTTTCACAAATGTCATCAGAATTGATATGTCAAAGTGAAGTTTGCTAATAAAGAGTTAAGAGTTTGTGTTTTTTAAATAGAAAAATGCCTTTCACCCATTCAGAAAAGTGTGATATGTTAGAATGTTACATTGTTTGTCAAAAAAACAGTTATCGAGCGCGTGAGCGTTACAGTGATTTGTTTCCTACGCGTCATTTGCCGGATAGAAGATAATTTTTGGTTTTGTATCGTAAATTTAGATCTAATTCGAGTGTGTTTAAGAAATCCAGATCTAATAAACAATGTATAAATAGTGAAGAAACTGAAATTAATGTGTTAGCTTATTTTGAAGCACATCCCAACAACTCAATTAATGATTTAGTGCAAGAAAATGGACTATGTTTGGGTTCCATCCACAATATTCTAAAAAAGTATAAGTTTGTGCCGTATAAGTTCCGACCTACACAGACACTAGTACCAGGAGATCAAGAAAGACGCGTTCAGTTTTGTCACTGGTTTATTAATCAAATGAGAACCAATAATGATTTTTGGAGCTCAATTCTATGGATCTT